>VMDR010000011.1:596932-673818 GCA_007922815.1 Macrotus californicus
GGCTGGGGAGGAGGGGAGTTCTCTGGAACTCTAACAAATTACTTAATTTCACTGAGTTTGTTTCCTCATTTGTAACACACCCGTGCTGCTCAGATGAGCTTTGAAGGGATCTTCCCTTTCCTAAATTCCAGCCCCTGGGCTCCAGAACACTTGTTTGCCTGAGCCTCTGGCAGCTATAACCAGAGTCTTAGCGCCATCTAGTGGTCAATAGGCACTGCAGCAGTGAGGAGAAAGGCCGTGAGCGGGGCTGGGGAACATGAGAAAGAGACCCCAAGCTTAAACTTACTAGGAGGCAACAGAAATTAGGTCAAATGTGAAGTTCAACCAAGAGGTCTAACTTCAGTGACCTTGAGTCCTTCAACCTTGTGATGACATAACTAGTGAACCCCAGATGCCTGGAACATGAAAAGCAGGAACAATTCTGTGTTGTGCTATGGTGGTCTTCTCCTCTGATCAATTTACTGCTGTTATCCTGACTGAATCTTGGCACAGAACTCTAATAATCCAAGAAAACCACGAATTAAGCATTGAATTCGGAATACACGTGCATTTCTCAAACTTTTTAACCTTCATCAGAGTGCGGTCAAAAAAAGGTTAAAAATCCGTGGGTGGCCAATTAACATTACAGAACATACTAAGGACGATTCCGAGAGAGGCAGCAACACAGTTACAAAACACTCGTGTCTAAGCAAATGCCATGAAAACCTACTGACCTAAACATTTCATTACCCTGATATCGATTTCTAAATTACTTTCTGATTGCCAGAAATAAGACTCAGCCTATCAAATGAACAAATGGAAAAAACTGAAGGAGCCCAACACTCTAATCTGTCCCCGGGGTCACACTCCTGGAGCCGCCTTCTGGGCAAGGCAACCATTTCAAAGAGTGGGTACTAAATAGTCACTGAGTAAATAAGGCCTTCGAGTAGAGAAAGGAGGCAAGTCAGCCCTGCACCTGCACCCTCTCCAAAGGGAGATGCCATGGCAGAGCTGAATTACATCAGCAAGTCAAGGTAACCAGCATCTGCAGAGCACATGACTACATTAACCTGTTCCTCCACATCAGACCTCCTGGGGGCCTCGTAGCACCCCCGTAACTATGTATTGACTGATACCTTAGGTATGCAGCCACCATTACCGCGTGACTCTGGGAACGCAGAGAGCATAACATCAAAACTGGACCATTTCGTTGCGGTGACCACATCTTCCCAACCCCAAATAAGGCCACTGGCAGGGCCAAGAATTGTGCATAGACCCGAAGGGGAAACCGAGACGGCCCGTCTGCATCACCTCCAGGTGCTCTCTTTCTTGGGAAATTATATCATCTAGACGTGTGTGAAAGCGGCAGAAACTACAGAAGGAAAGACAGATCGGCCCTTCTGTGACTGGACTCAGCATCCGGGGGCAGGTTTTGGAGACAGATTTGAAGGAAACAGATGAGTCTCTGGGCACCCGCGGTTCCAGCATTAACAACATAAAAGAATGTAGCTGTTTATGAGTGATGGGCTTATGAGTCAGGTCTGGGCCTGATTGTTATATTCCACCTGCCATTAAATATTAATAAAAGCCTCAACCTGTAAGCTTTCTAGGTGCACCCCTTTCTCCCCAGTACAGTTACACAAAGGAAGGTGTGCTCTATCTAGGTCAGCTCTATTCTACCTGACAAATTCAGAAAGAGTTGCAAACACAGAGTTGAGAAACCAACTTTTTACATGAAATTTACTGGGGTGGCATGGGCCAGTAAGATTATACAGGGTTCAAGGGCACATTTCTATGATACATGGTCTGTATGTTACATTGTGTGCCCACCTCCCAAAGTCAAATCATCTTCCGTCACCATATGTTTGGCTCCCTTTTATGTATTTACAAACTTTAAATAAATCATCATTTTAAATTCTAATGATGTTTAAATAGGTAAGCAGAGAATGCGGGGAGAAAGTCCATTAGCCCAGTGCAAAGTCACCGGCTCCACAATAAAATCCAAACAAGGAACATCATTAATTCACTTCAGTGCAATTAATCTCATGGTGATTTAACATATATTAGGTTATCGTGAAAAATTACCTTCTGAATCGGCACCCATTGAAATGTAAATGTGTTCTTATTCTCCAGGCACCCCCCTCTTTTTTTTTTTTTTTTTGTCCTGAAATTCCATTTGGAGATTCTGTGTCTCCATAGATGTCACAGGCATTCCCTCTGTTTTGTTGATAAGTGTGCACTGCTTAGAGGTTTTCATGAGTTATTTTTCCTGTAATGAATACTCAGCCAACGAAGCCTGTCTTTTCAGCTTGCTGGAGGTAAGTGTCCCTTGATTAATGGACCTGTCAACTGAATGAGCTGATATCACACAACAAAGACTCCGCTAAAAAATGTCACTTCTTATCCTGGCTGTCCCAGCACTTCTGTGATGCGTGCTTTGGGCACCTACTCAATGTGCCTAGCATTTCATTTTGGGTTAGGTTAATAACAAGAAGAGTTACATGGAAGCGGATCGTTGGATTAGTTAATGCAGTAGGAATCATTTCTTTTGTTCAAACAATGTGCTTCGTTGGTGGAGTGTTTTCCCCTGTTTTTTTCCTCTGTCAGCTGAACTGCTTCCCGACCATTGAAATCAATGAACACATCAATATAAACAACATTAATTTTTTCTAGGTTCCTCCTGGAGAGAGAGAAGGCTTGCAAGAATAGAGTTGTTTGAGAGAGGAAAAAAAATAATAAACTCCTGAAGTGAAAATATTTTGCTTTAATGAGTCAAAGACATAGGATCATTTCAAAGTTCAGGCTGTCTGCTGAATTGTTGATTCTGGGTGTGTTTTTGTGCTGTCAAATTCCCTGTTTGTGGGAGAATCCAAACACTCAGATTATAAATGCACAGAATTCTGAGTTCCTTCCAAGCTTCTAGACAATATTCTCGAAAAATGACATGGCCATTTGGGTAGAATACACTTCAAGAGGATTATGAAGACTAGTGGTCCCAAAGCTACCATAAGACAGCAGGCTACACCCCCAAAAAGTATCGCACAATGTAAGTAAAGGAAAGCACCAAATACTATGCAGGGGCCCAAGTAAAAGCAAAAACTACTTCTTTCGATGCCTGGGGAGATATGTATAATACACACACACACACACAGACACACGTGTTCCTTTTCAGGATCTGTATATCTATATCTATCCTGAAAAGAAACACACATTAGAATATGAGTACATACATACATAATTTCCATAACAGAAACATTTAAAATATTATAAAATACTAAGAAAAGGGATGTAAGCCCACAGCTAAGAGAGCTAGACACAGCGTCCAATGAAAGGAAGGAGACAGTTGGTTCCGGGGCTAGCAGAGGCTGATTGAGCAGGGACATCTAGGTCACACCCCTACCAAGTGTGAGCAACAGCAAGACTAAAGGTCAAAAACCCAATAAAGAACCAATGACAATGTAGGGGACATGGCGGATATCATTCACAAACTTTCTAGTGGCCTTGAGAGCAGCAGTTCTGTGCTAAGTAGAAGTCCTCAAACACTCAGTTGGATGCATTAGAAGAAAGCCGATTGAAGACACCGCACACACGCAGCTTCCTACCCCGCGGCATGTGAAGAGATTTCAGGATGCTTTCGGCAGCGACCCAAGTTCACGATGACACAGAACGTTAAAAAGGAAGGCACAGAGTCTCAATAGCTGACCACGTCCTTGTTTTGTTTTATTGTTTTAAAAGAGTCATTGTTTCCTCTGGGAGATATTCTGCGAACATCCAAAAGGAACTGCGGAGCAGGACAGCTCCAAGCCCTCGGGCACATGTGGCTTTGGGTGCCATCTGAGCAATTCTGTGATCCCACAACACTGTTCTCCAGTTCAGTTCAGTGTTCAGGGGCACTGCTCACACAGGGAAGAGTCGCCCCAGATCACAATAGACAATTCAAATTGGAATCACACCAAGTCTCTAATCTCCTTTTCTCGTCTTCAGAACTTTCTTCTCCACAGTCATCCTGTAACAACACTTCTCAGGAGCAATTTTAAAACAGGGCTACCTCCATTCTCCATTCTTCCCTTGCAAGTAAACTTAGATTCTGATAGAATGCAAGTATTGTGTGCAGGGACCAACTTTTGTGGTTCACACTCCTCCCTAGCAGCTTCTTTCCTGGTGGGTACTGGTCATTATAAATTTGCTGAGAATCATCCAATACACGGTATTATCCTCCACGGAACTGAGGTCGATCTGATTTTAAAACTGTTTACTTACGTTAGTGGCTGATACGTGGGCATTTTCAGTATTTCCAGAATTATCCTTTTGATCCTATCTTGAAACACTTCCTTTTTTTTCCCCCTTTCTTAAGGAACAGAGCACTTTGGGTTTCAGAAATCTGGAAATGTGGAAGGTGGGCTTCACCAGCAGTCTGTATGCACATTTTTCTAGAGACTGACTACGGGGAAACAAAAAGTCCCCGGATTTCTCAGGGCTCCAGGGAAAAGCGCCAGCCTCCTGTGACTCTGCAGGGGCTGTGATAATTAGATCCGTAGCCATTTGTCTAGTTAATTGCTCTCCTCGGAAAGGGTGATAAAGTAACTCTGGTCTCAGGGAGAGGCCAAACAGCTGATGCCCCAAGGTCCCGACAGACTCCAGCACTATCTCCATTGGTATTCACATCAAAAGGGGTGAAGTCCCAGAACTTGGAGACCCTACTAGGCA
The DNA here is from genome assembly GCA_007922815.1 of Macrotus californicus. NCBI lineage: Eukaryota > Metazoa > Chordata > Mammalia > Chiroptera > Phyllostomidae > Macrotus > Macrotus californicus. The sequence continues at coordinate 601,619 of VMDR010000011.1, forward strand.
GTGACAGCAGAGACCCTGAGGATGTCTAGCTCCAGGAGAGATTATTTACCTACCAAAGGGTGGGAGGCAGGTTTTAGGCCCATTAGGTTTCCAAGAAGAGTCCTTCAGGAAGGGAGAGGTACCTCTCCCCCTCCTTCCTCTTCCTAAGCAGAGAAACTATTTTCCTTATCCCTCCTCTGTCGAGCATTTGGCTGCTTGCTACGGCGTTTGATCCTTGGCCCCGGTGTAAGGCTTCGGGGATGTGCCAGTGAGTTGATGTATTTATTATTTACACTAAGGAAATTAATAAGAAACCTGTCTCTCATGCAGAACACCTCTGCGTGCATTCAGGATAAAGTTAATAATGATGAATATTAACAACCAAACACCAACAAACAGACTGGTGCAGGTCCTTTCTCTCCGCCTGCACCAATCATGACCGGCTCTGGCGAAGGAGGGAGTGAGGCATCCAATCAAAAACCTTTCCAGGCTAGGAAGGGCTGGAATGCTTCAGGGCCAAGGTCAGCAATGAGGCTGCTACCCCAGCTGGGAGAGGTGCTGATAAAAATACAAGACACTCAGTTTAACGTGAATTTTGGATAAATAGCAAATAATTTTTAGCATAAATATATCCCAAGTAGTAAATAGGACATACTTATGCTTCAGAAAAACCCCACCACCACCACCATTCACTGTTGATCTGAAATTGCAGCTTCCTGTGTTTTTATTTGCTAAACCTGGCACTCCATTGTAGTGACCAGTGAAGACCCTTTGGAGATGACACCTCGTGGCTATTGAAAATAAAATAAAAGGCACTCAGACCTCCCTTCCCTTCATTTCTGAAGGATGTTGGAGGAGATGGTACTCAGGATACTGAATCCAGGAAATACTGAGCTCCGCAGTTTCTATGTGTCATGGACTGAATGCCCGCCACCCCCCCCACACACACGCATACCTCTCAAATTCATGTGTTAAAGCCTAACACAATTCCCTCTGTGGCTGTTAAATGAGGTCATATGGGTGGGGCCTGGATCCAGCACAATTAGTGACCCTATAGGAAGACCAGACAGCCTGAGCACAGGGCGCCTCGTGAGGACACAAAGCAGCCAGTGGCCAGCCAAGAAGAGTCCTCACCAGAAACTGACCCCGTGATCTCGTACTTTCTAGCCTCCAGAACTGTGAGAAAATACATTTCTGTTGTTTTCAGGCCCCCGGCCTGTAGTATTTTGTTATGGCAGCCCTAGCAGACAAAGACAATATGGTTACAATTCACTTCTCAAGCATCCATTGAATCTTTTTACAACAACCATTAAGCAGAGATTGTTTTATTCCTTTCAGCTAAAAGATGGAACTCCCGAGGCCCGGAAAGCAACTAGAACAGTGCTTGGAACATAGAAAGAATTTTTTAAAATATTTATTGAACGAATAAAAGTTACCCAGGTGAGGTCGCACTACAAGGCTGTGGCAGACGCAGGAGGGGAGGCTTTAAGGGTCTTTTGTCCCAGCTGTTTCTGTCGCTGGCCAAGGTGCTGATTCCCCGAAGAGAAATCCCTTTGCCTGCCTGGGTTTGGATTTCCTCATCTCTAATTTGGGTCTCACAATTCCCTTTCTGATCACCCTATAGCAGTGTGCTGGGCGAGGCAAGCTGAGTGGGAAACCATAAAGAAAATCACCTGTGTTCTTAGCATTTAATTGTAAAAGACAAAAAGCGGTGGGAGGCAGCTCAGTAAAGGGTCATCAATGAGGGGTCTGTCCCAAGAGCTTGGCTGCCGTGTCCCTTTTAAGGAGAGGTAGGAAGCTGGGGAGAACCTGTAGGAAAGGAGGCTCGATGCCCAAGTTCTCCTTGTGAGTTTCCACAGGGAAGTATTTGAATTTGACCTTGGGCAAAACAGCCTTCTCCTTCCTCTATTCCCTTCTCGCAGGATCTCCTCCTGGCATTTGAATCAAGAAACGGCAAGAGCCTGTGCTAGCCCCAAAATCACACCCAGGCTGGGTGGCCTGGATCTTGAATTTTAAATAACCAGGAAACTCCCAGAAGGGCCTTCATCTGCGTCGGTGCGGTCTCTACCGTTGTGAGCAACAGAACCCAACTCTGGCCAACTTAAGCCGAAGGCAGATTTATTTTTTTCAAAATATACAAGGTAGCTCAGGGAATGAGGGGAAAAGCACAAGACCAGATCAGGAAGGACAGGAACACAGGGAGTAACGAGAATCTGAGCACCAGGAAGAAATGACCCATGTGCTGAGTCGGGACATGTCTGCTCCTGCTTTTTCCCTTCCCTCTCATCCCATTGCTCTGTGACCAGGAAGGAGGTTTTCAGCTGCAGGAAACTGAGGTCGTGACTAAGAATGGCCGAACTAATGAAGGTATTTATTTCACTGTCTTACCGAGATGAGTGGTTGGGGGTGTCGGCATGGCAGCTCGCGTGTGTCTCGGTCTGCATCTCCAATTCTTTGGCTGTTTGGTCACCAGAAGGCTGTGGCAGCTCCAAATTCATTCTCCCACGAGTGTTACCAGCAGGAAAAAAAGACGGACAGCAGAAATAGCGGGATTTCCTTTTACTAAAGAGGCCTCCCCCCATTCATCCCTGTATAAATTCATTGGTTGGAACTGGGTCCAAGGGCTACCCCTAGCCATGAGGAAGGCTGGGGAAGGGAGGGATCAGAAGAGCAGTGATTGGCTGACCCCAGGGCCTCACTTCCGGGGCTGGGCGTGTTGCTGCCCCAAATAGGGTTCTGTTAGCAAGGAAGACCAGGCAAGGGCTCTCAACATTCAATGCCCAGCGGAGAGACTAACTGAATGAGAGACTGATTGGAAGAGATCCGATGGGCCTGGCGGAGTCACCATGTTTCAGTCATGATGCATGATTGAAAGGCAACGTGTCAGAAGCAAGCAGAATCCTTGCTGGAAGACAGGGCATGGAAGCTGAGTGCAAGCCACTCAGCTCCACCTCCCTCTCCCATTGGCCTTTTCGGACAGCAGGTGGTATTCCAGGAGAGACTATATAATCCACGGGGCCTGGTGCAAATAAAAATGCAGGACCCGATTGTTCAGAAACTATGAAGAATTTAAAGACGGCAACAGCAGAGCATTAAACAAGTTTGGGGCCCCTCAGAGGGCGAGGCCTTGTGTGACTGCGCAGGTCACATGCCCGTGAAGCCTGCCCTGGCCTGGCCCAGAGCAGAGTGACTGTCCCAGGAGGCACTGGTGAAGGTGTTTTAGAGTCTGTTTTTGCATGAAATTGGATTAAATATATTCATGGATAGTGGGGAAAGCTGTGATTTGTTCCCTTATAATTAACATGTGTCCAGGCCTTCATACTAAGTCTTAGAGAGCAAAGAAAGAGGCGATCACCCCCTTTCTATGCATATAACCCAGGGCGGAGGCAGAATTCAGAGAACACAGGCCCTCCGGGGATTCCACTCCACTCGACTCCATCTGTAGCAGAGGAAGAGGGTGGAAGTTGGCTTTCGTCCTCGTGCCCGTTCGGGCTGGTGATGCCTGCCAGTCTATTATCTGATCATCACGGGGGCCCTGTGCAGTGCAACGTATTATCTCCATCTTATAGATGCGGTTGCTGGGGCGCAGAGAGGTCCGGGGTCACCCACAGGACATGGGCAAGCTGGGCATGGAAGCCAGGCAGTCTGAACCCAGAGCCCATGTCTCTGCACTGTTGAGTAAACCTAATGGGGTTGGGGAAATGATAAACAATCGGCTTGGTGAGCCCAGATATAAATGGGCTGCTTTTTTTAAGGGGGGAGGGTCTTAGAATCCTAGGGCCTAGGGAGCTTTGATAAGGGATGCCACAGGGGTATCACTCAGTCACAGGAATGCAGGCTGGGTGATAACCCCAAAGCTATCAAAGGGAGAGGAGCCCGGGAGCCTGAGCCAGGAAATACATGTAGTTTTTCCTACAAAAGTGTCTGTCATACATGATCAGTTTCTGAAATGAAGCCACGAGGCACGAACATTGATCTAAATACCTTTAATTAAAATGCATCGTAATAAGATGAAAGCCAGAATGTAAAAGACAGCCTTCACGTTCACTAAGAAAACATGAGAATATTCCAGGTTTAGCTGAATACATTTTGATAATGAAATTTGAAATAGCTTCTTGGTTTTAATTTTACTTAAGATGTTTAGGTAGTTTTAAAAAAAAGATCACTTGCTATTCATTTTCTACCAAAGTGCAGGACGTGCCAAGACATTTTCAATCAGTGGAGATTCAACACACATACGTAACGGCCCCAGCTCAGCTGCAGAGTTACAGGACCTCTGAGCAGCACCATATATACCTCGGCGATCAGCCCATCCAGTTCTATGTGGAGCATAATGCCAGCCTGAAATTCAACTTATCTAATGTCTAAGGTCTGAGAAATTGTCGACTTTAGTGAGATAGTTCAGCAAAATTAAGACACAGTTAATCTCATCTCAAAATCAATTTTCTTTCCAGGACAATCTTTGGGAACCTCAAAAATCCCACGCTTTATATAATAAGCAGTATGCAGTCAAGGGCTGGTATCTAAAAGAATAAGTACATTTATATAAAAAATCTTCTTATAAAATAGGGTCTTGCAGTGAGGGTGCCTGCCTTGGAAAACATTTAGCCAGTGGCTGAAGGGCAATATGCTTGCTTTATTGATACATCTGGAATACTTGCTAAAGCTGATAGATGCTCTGTGCAGGGACCTTAGAACATGTCGAGCAAATATGAGAATGATCAACAGGGATGACAGAGGAAAAAAATGAGCCCAAACCTCCAGACTTCTAGTTAAAAACAGCGTTTACCGGTGAAATTACGCCTGTGTGTGATTTGTTGCTGCAGCGTCTGTTTAACAGAAGATTGGAAATAATGCAAATGAGCATCAGTGGCAGACCATTAAATGTTACGTTACTCCCAGACAGCGGGCTGGAGAGCGACTATGAGAAAATAAGCACGTTCTGTGTGTACTGAAAGCCAAGAGACTCCCAAATAAATCAAGTGAAAAATAACAGTGGATCTAGCGTGTTATCATTGGGTGGGGGGGAGGGTGTGGAAAGGAAGGGAACAAGAATGAATTCACACATTTCCTTGTGAAAGCGTCCAGGGCCTCCGGAAGGACCCGGAAGAAACTCATAATAATAGTGGTGGCTTCCAGGAAGGAGATGAGAGAGGCTGGGCACCAGGGTTAAGAGGGACATTTTTACTGGGTATTCTTTCAAATCCATGTAAATATGTGACTATGTATTAAAATAAACTAACAAAAGCTTTTTTACAGGGTAAAATTAACGTCGCTCCTCATTAAATTCAATGTGATGACCACTCTGGTCCTGTGACATGTCACCAACTAGGTAAATCTGTTCGTGACCCTGGCACCTGGAGGTGCTTAGACCGCTTCACCTCCCCCCCGCCACCCCCCCACTGCAAACATGTTTAATTTTTCCACAGGGGAAATGAAAGTTCTGCTTTTAGACTGATGGGAAAATCTAGACATTTGCAAGCCCTCAAAGGCCCCATTGGCAGTTCACCATGTTCCAGTAATTTTATATAAAATGGACACTACCTACCGGCAATTGGATCCTTTGTGTTCATCATCCCTGGTGGGGACAAATGGCCCAATACTTAGTTTGTGTTTTTCAGTCACCACTCTCCCAAGGGCCATTCAGTTTGCAAACCAAATCCTCTCAATAAATACCCATTGCCCTGGCCTGTGGCTCAGCTGGTTGGAGTGTCAGCCCGTACACCAAAATGTTGTGGGTTTGATCCCCGGTCAGGGCACATACCTAGGTTCAATCCTTGGTTGGGGTGTGTGCAGAAGGCAACCAATGGATGTCTCTCTAACATCGATGTTTCTCTCTCTCCCTTCCTCTCTCTTTAAAATCAATAAACATATCTTCGGGGGAGGGTTCTTTAAAAATCCATTGACTAAATCACTCCCCTCTCCCTTTTTTGAATCATAAAAGCAGCCTGCAGTGATCTGGAGAAACTTCTGGAATTTCAGTGGTATCATTTGGGAGATTTCATCTTCTAGGATTCATCAAAGCTGCCACCACCACCTCTACAGCAAGGGCATCAAAAGCGAGGAGTAGATTGATCCCTGCTGAGGAGAGGTGGGTGACTGCAGAGGGGGTGCTCAGAAACGCTCACAGCCCCTGGCCAACGGGTCCATTTCTATTTTATCTGTTCTGAGACAATGGCCTCACAGGGGGCTGAATGTGGTCTGGGGAAGAAGGCAAGTGCTCAGCGCCCTAACCAGCATCATGCTGCCAACGTGACTGACAGCAAAGACAGCAGGTGACACGGGCTCAGAGGACCCTGGTTCCCAGCGGGCCCAAAGGACAGTACAACTGCCCAGCTTTCTGCGAGACGCTTCCTGTCCTTGAAATGTGGAGACAGATTCCTGAAGGGAAACCCCAAGTCTCCAACAAAGTGTCCCTTGGTGTTAGAGCCTCATCTATTCCCTATGAACTTTCAAACCAGACAAAAATGTTCTTAAAAATAACAGTCAGAGGAATAGTCACACAACAGGAAGTAGGATTCTCAAGTGAGGGCGGGACACTGGGAAATGTGTTGATTTCAAGACCAGCCCCGGGAGAGGCTGGTGTTGGAGGAGGAAGGGTGGCCAGCAGCTAGCTGAGAGCCACTGAGGCCACCGCTGGGGACAAGCGTCTTGGCTTCTGGGAGTGCCGGGGGAGAGGAGAGCAGGGGTAGTGGGCACCTCACTCCGCCTCCTTCTTTCCCTCTTCTGGGACCTCCACCGACAGGATCTGTTCGCCAGGGTCTGGGCCGGGGCTTATGCAGATCCGCACCGAGTGCTCCTCAGGACCAGCTGCTCCCTTCTTGGTATCCCCTGGGGAGGCAGGTGGCTGAGAGCCTGGGGCTGGGGCTTCTGGGGGCACAGGCTGATCGGGGACAGTGGAGCCCGCCTCTCCTGCAGCATCTTCTGAGCTCTTGGCCTGGAATCCCAAAAGAGTGACTGGTGAGGCAGAGCACATCCAAGGGCTCTTAGATACCTCCCTGATGCCCTTGTCAGACCCCCTTGGAAGAAGCTGGTGGAGGCTCAGGGTGCAGTCCAGCAGATGGAGGGCTGGGCAGACCCACATCAGGGTTACTGGTACAGACAATATGTTATGGGGGACGCATGTTTAAGGATTCCAAGTCCTGGATGGATTTAGTGGAAGGCCCCAGAGAGATATTTTAGGTCTCTGTTGCATTTCAGGGCTGAGCCTCTCCCCCAAGCTATGGAAGCAAGAGAGGCCATGACCTTGAGGGAGCATCTCCTTGCCAAGCTGAGCTGGCCTCCCTGCCCACCCAGTTCTCAGCGCTGCCTGCTCCCGGTTGAGTCAGAAAAACCCTAAGGAAACAAGGAAAAGACCAATGAGGGCAGGAGCAGCTGGGTCCTGACCCCTTTTCTGGAAGGTCTCAAAGGTTGAGTGCCCAGGAGCCACTGGCATTGGGCTAGGCTGAGCCCCCCCTTTTGGGGACTTGGTGGGTACCTCCAGTCTCCAGCCTGCAGGCTCCCCATGGATGCTGGCCATGGTGTATTTATCAGTGGGGGATTGGTTGACACCCATGCTTTAGTGAGTACCCATGGCCCCTCCTGCCCCGTCCGACCCCATCTCTGCACGGAAGGACAATAAGGACAGTGCAGCTCCCAGTCCAGGAGGCCCAGAGGGTCCACAGATATCCAAGACCCACTTGAAATGGTGGTGGTGAGTTCAAGGGAGGGCAGTCAGCATGCTTGTGAGAAACAGAGAACCCTGAAGTTTGCTCGAGTCCTAAAGTATTGAAGGACGGGGAGTAGGGGGTGGGGGACAGGATGCTCCTAGAACCCAAGGCACCTTGAGGAACTCACCACACCCTCTGTCCCAGTATTTCTGAACATTTGTCATACCTGTTCCACCCTCCCCTGTCCACTCTAAACTCTGACAACATCCCACGGCAGGATGCCCAGGTGGTGCCCACTATGGGACCGCCTGGAACATTCTGCTCTAAACGGAACCAGAAGAATCATGGAAAGCTTGGCCAAGGGCTTCCCCATGGTCAGGCTGCTTTTATAAAAGGCAGCCTGGGCACCCTGCTTCATCTCTGACACCCTATGTGGCAACCACGAGGAATCGGGGTCTCAGGAGTCTTGAGGAGCTAGCTCTCCAGGTCACAGAGCTGGCGGTGACAGAGCCAGGACTTGGACGGTGCCTTTGGACGGCTACCTGAGAGCTCCTCACACTCCGGCATTCTGCCCTGGTTCTGAATTGTGGGGGAAGTGCCTTTTACTGGCACCTTTGTGCAGAGTGGATTCACATCTCTAAGCTGCCTCGGTAAAAAGCCAACATCAGAAGCCCCTGTCAGATAAAGGCTGTCACTGTACTGAGAACACTCTCGGAGCTCACGTCAACTCGGCCACCCTGAAGACCCCAACGTGCCAGCCTGAAGCTCCCCTGGACAGTCCATGAGCCAGAACGGTGTGTCTGTCCTCGGTCTGTGGCCATTGGTGATTGCAACTGGAGAACTGGAACCCCAGGTGGCTTTGATATCACTCCTCAGTCCCCCACTGTCACATGGCTTCTGATGGGGTCCCTGGACTCTGACACCAGCCCGGACTGAGCCTGAGTTCACTGGGCTCCTCTGAACTGTCTCATGTAGACTGCTGTCCCCTCCTGCCACTGAGCTCCTGCCTAACCCCACCCCCGCTTCCCAGCAGTCTCCCTGAAGGACAGTGATGAGCAGCCATAATTAATGCAATCGTTCTAATTGGTATTCTTGGCATTAGTCACAGAAAAAGTCCCAAAACTAATTTCGAAATTCCCTTTAGATTTATGGGGGTGGGGCAGTCAGCACCATGCCTGTCACATTTTCAAATCTTTTAAATTGTCACAGACACAAAATTAACTATGAGAACATCACTTTTGTCTGGGGAGGGAGGGGCACTCCCTGCCCACATCAAGACTTCCCTTTGGGAACCCACCCCATCCCTTCAACACAGCCAGGGGTGTGTGAGCCAGGCCTCTGCAGAGCACCCACTAAATGGCTTAGGAATTGACATGTGATCCAAGCTGTCCAATGACAGTGAGTCCTGAGACTTTTGCTGGAATTACTGGGAGAGAGATACTCTTTCTGTTGGACTTGCTAAACCAGGAGGGTGTAATCCCAGAGCTCGTGGGGGCCGGCCTGGGAATGGAGCCATCCCCGAGGGGAGCAGAGATGTTAGACCAGCACACCTCACCCTGTTACCATCGTTTGAGCTTTGAGATCCAGCCTTACCCAAACTTTTAAATTACTTGATGCAATAAATTCCACTTTCTCAAGTTAATATGAGCTTGCACTGTCACTTGCATTTCTGTCACTTGTAACCAAACAGGCCCTGACAGATAGAAAAAAAGGGCAAGAGTTCCCTAAAATTAAATGTATGGTCCACTCTTGGAGGTCCCCAGGCCTCCCTCCCGGCACAGCATTGAAATGGGTGGGCGGCTGGGTTCCCACCACATTACCTGTTCTAGCAACTGTTGCTGTTTCTCAGCCGCCTCCTGTGCAGCCAGCTCTTTGAGTCTAGCCCTGAGGTGGGCCAGCTTGCCACCTCTTGCCCCCTTGGCGCCCATCTTCCCCGCTGCGGCCAGGGCGGCATTGAAGAGCTTGGGGGTGCCGGCCCGGGGAGGAAGGATCAGCACGCTCTTCTGCTTGGGCTTGTTGTTGTTTTTCAGCATGCGCCTAGAAGAAAGCAGCATCCATGAATGTCACAAGTCTGCTCTGAGACAGAAGAAGGGCTGGTCTGTGTAGTGCCCTCCGAGTTGGACTTGTGTGACCGTGGTTGTTTGGTGAACCACTTTTGAGTGCATTTTCTGAGCCACGCACAGTGCTAGGCGCATAGCATCCCATTGATTGGTCAGAATGACCGATGTGGGTCTTACTGTCTGTACCTTCTAGATGAAGAAATGGAGGCTCAGAGGGGTTGAGTAACTTTCCTGAGGTCACACAGGAAATAAGGAAGGGTACTTCAGTAAATGGGATCAGAAATAAGATGCCCAGATGAAAAAAGATACCAAGTTTTTTGCTTCATTGTCACCTGACCATCAGTACCGTCACCACTGTCAGCACTTGCTGAGTGTCTGTCTGTGGTGTCAGGCCCTGTGCTCAGTCCTTTACAGGCACTCTTTGGTGGCCTCTGGGATGCCCCTGCCTGGTGTTCACACCTCTGTGTGATCCCCTCCCCCGAGGGTGAGTGGGACATACGACTTCCTTTCAATCAACAGAACACAGCAAGGGCGCTCAAACATCACATTTGTGAGCAGGTCATACAGCCTTGTGATCGCTGTCTCACAAGGACAAGCAAAGCCTTGCTGGCTTGGCGGAAGCAAGAGGCCACATTGTAGGACATGTCAAGAACCTCAGGGCAGCCAGCGACCAGCAACTAGCTAGCAAGGGAGGTCCTCAGGCCTACAACCACAAGAACTGGATTCGGCCAACAATCACATGACCTTGGAAGCAGATCCCTCCCTACTTGAACTTGAGATGAAACCCAGCTCTGGCTAACACTTTGATTACAACCTGGTAGTGGCCCCGCCTCAGCCACCCCCAGACTTCTGACCCATTAGAAACTCTAAGGTAAGAAATACGTGTGATTTTAAGCTCCTAAATTTGTGGTAATGTTGTTATACAGCAACAGATAACTGATAACACACTGTCATTTCAGTCTTGCGGTAGTCCTCAGGGAGGTTCTATTATCTTCCCTCATTTCAGATGAGGATATAGAAGTCCAGAGGGGCTGAGTAACTTTCCCAAGGCCACACAGCTAGGAAGTGGCAGAGATGGGCTTCAAACCCACGCCCCTGAAGCCTGCACCCCAGATCTCAATGATTATAAAGCAATATTATGGTCATGCTCTTTTTGGATGCTGAAGGATTATTGTACCTGTGAGAGTTAGGGAAACTGAGGCCCAGAATGGAGGGAGTGACTTGCTAAGAAGTGGCAGAGACAGAGTAACAATCCAGAAAAAACGCAACCTACCAGCCAACTTCTAAATGAGGATAGAATTCTCCATCTAACAGAGTCCCGGCCTTCTCTAAGGAGTTTTTCATACTACAAATTTATGATGCGTGGTTTGGCTCAAGAACAAATGAATTTTGCCTGCAATCTAGGGCCTAGACTACTAATTGGCAAATTCATTCATCAGAGTTCCAGCAAAGCTTGTTTATTTAAAAATGAGGCCATCGCTGGCTGCTTATCTAATCAGAGGCAATGGATTTAAATTATGCACGTTGATATTAATTGTCCAAGACTTGCATTCGCTAGCTGGGGTTCTCCCGGGAGAGCACAAACATTATAACTCATCGGAGGCCTCTTACATGCCCGACACTGTCACCTGTGTCATCTGAGTCCATAATTCATAGCACACCAGTCTGCAGGAAGGCTTGGCGTGATACCAATATGACACAAGAGAACTATCTATAGGACCTTTGTTGATGGCTGATGGCTGGCTCTGTTTTGAAACACTGAGCAGACTTCTGGGACATTTCCAGATGAGGAAAATTGAGCCTCGTTTTCACAGGACATGCATTTCACTATAATTAGGGTCAAACATTCACCCCTGAAGGAAGTGACATGCAGGAGGTATTTTTGCCCCAGTTCTTGGAGGGACCAAGTCAAAGAGCTGAGCACCTCCCTTGTTTGGGGACTCAGGTCTCCGATAAAGTGGGGAGCTCAGACAGAAGCCCACGTGTGGCTCTCACCGACCCAGACATCCCCAGGCCCTGCGGTTCTCAGACTTCGGCTGGTTCGCAAACCCTCTCCTAAGCCAGACTGAGGAACAGGGTGACAGGCTTGCCTGCAGCGCTCCTCTTGCGGGAGGGGTGGGGATGGGAGGACAGAGGGAGGGGCAGGGACTGGGGGCCAGCTCTCAGACATAAACAGTCTGTTGCCATGATCTGGGTCTATCAAGTCCCTGCAAACACTGAATTAGCGACTACTGAGCCACTGCTGCTGGGGGAGGCCAGGATAAAGTCTCCATGCGCTGCTCAACACCGCACTGCCATCAGCCGATCAATATGCAGCCTGTCTGTGCGTGTTTCTCTTTAAAGACATCTTATTTAACATACTGTTGATCCATTAACAATGAACCCGGGGCCAACAGCTCTATCACTGGTGTCTGAACAAAGGCACGTCCCTGCTTCTTGTCCTTCGATCACGAGACAGCATGTCAGCACCAAACTCGGGGGCCCTTTTAAGGAGTGAAGTCACCAAAAAATTTTTACAAAAATATAAAAAACGTGGCACATAACAGGCCACCAAAAAAGACACTAGTTTGCGGTAGGAGCTGGAACAAGAAGGCAGAGCGTCCCCTTGCTCAGACTCAGCTTAAACACACAGGCTGGGCACCGTCTGCAGAGCACCAGGATGACCTTGAGTATTGATTTGGGGTTGTAAATAAATGTGAGAGAGGAGGCGAACTGCAACTACAGGCCCCGTGAATAATGAGTGTTGGCCTTACTTCCCTGTCCCTGGGGAGAGGAGGGGGCAGTGGGCAATTCTGCGGGAGCAGTTCAGGCCGAACAGCCTTTGAAAGGGCCCGGTGGCTTCTCTGAAGACAGCCAGGAAAGATGAGCCCCAGGACGGCTTCCTTCCCCAGGGCACCCCAATGCCTGTTTGTGTATTGTCCTCTGATATCAGCGCTATATCCACTCACCTGGGAGTGGCTGCCTAGGGGGCCCTGCCAAGTCACCCCCGTAAAACCCTGCGTATGCCTGGTCTCCCTCAGAGTAAGCGCCAGAGCGTTTTGAGGCTTCACCCATGGGCTGCACCCACTCTCAGCCCCTCGGCTTCTCCCATCCCACACCCAGCTGTGCTTGCGTTCTCACTGGTCTGCACACCCTGTGAGCCTGCACCCACTCGGGGCCATTGCACATGCTGTTCCCTCTGCCTGGCATGCTCTTCCTTGCAGACAGCGCCCCAGCTCACTCCCTTACTCTGGGCCGGTCTCCGCTGAAATGCCGCCTCCTCAGAACGGCTTTGCCGTCCCAATTTATCTCAAACAGCTCTCTCCATCACCTTGTTCCCTCACGGGGCTCTTTGGGGCCCTTGCCCCCAGCCGCCACGTCACACAACCCTTCATCTCCCCATTGCTGGTCTCCCCGGCTAGGAGGAAAGCTCCGTTTGGTCCCCGCTGCGTGTCCAAGTGCTGCGTCCTCGATAAATTATTGTGCTGGATGAACGGACGCTGGTGAGTCGGTTCCTTTTATGATGACCACTCTCTGTGCAGTGTATTTCTGGTGTTGTTTCATCGAAAGAAGTGGAAAATAAGAATATGCGACGAAAGGCAAGGTGGGACAGAAACCAGGAAGGTGAATTGAAAAGTCTTAATCCAGTGGAAAAATTAGAGGGAATGTAACTGGTAAACGCTTTTATTGAGCTCTCCCACAGGCCCGGCAACCTGCTGGAGACCTCCACACACAGTATTTCATTTATGGTTACCTGTAGCTTACAGGGGAGAAAGCTGGGACCAGAAAAGTTAAGTAACTTTTCCAAAGTCACACAGCCAGTACCATGCGTGGATGAGACTTAAGCCCTATGAGCCTCCCAAGCCTATTGTGGGTTTTGGCCATACAATGAGGCCTCCGGCACTCAATTAAAAACCCGATCTGAAGGAGTTGAAAGCAAAAATGCGCTTTTTTTCAGAAACCACCTGCTCCCCAGCAATCCAAAATACAGATGTTCAAGGTTCTTCACTGAAGTACTGTCTCTGTCACAAAGCATTGCAAATAGCCTGAATGCGCACTCACGGGAGTGGTCTGCAGCTCTCCACAGGAGTGAGCACGCTGCCTAGGGCCTGAGCGAGAAAGCTTTTCTGGGTGTGTGGCCCACGTGAAAAACAGACAAAGTGTAAAAGAGAACCTACAGCAGGCTACCTCTTGTGCGAGACAGAAACAGAGATCAGGAAACACTCACGGATCTGCCTATTTTTGCAAAAGGAAACACAGGAAGGAAAAACCAGAAACGAAGGAGACTGGGATCCTATGGGGGGGTGGGTGGCAACAGGCAGGGCGAGCTGGGGCTTTGAGGATCCTGGTTTGTGGCAGACGGGTTTTAGCTACCTTGTTAATGTATCACGTGTTCGAAACCACGCATTCGGGTCTTTAGAGTAGAACACACCAACCCAGCTGTAGTTCAAGTGGACAAAACAGCCACACTCAGGGGAGGAAAATGAGAATTAATCCAAGACACACTGAAGACATGCTTCTGTCACAAGTCCTCCTGCTAAAGACGGAAAGAACCGCACTGTGCTCGGAAGCCTCTATTTTTTCTGGTGACACCAGGTAGTGACGCCGATGCTACTTTCTCTGTCTTGATGTGGGAAGAATAGAGTCAAATTCCTCAGGGTGGCAGAAGGAGTTTACAAGTATGGAAAATGAGATCGAAATGAACTCTGTGGTATTGGATTGTAATTGCTAAATACAGATAAACGCAAGTGGAAAAAAATGGGTGGTCAAAGGAGTCAAATCCCTTAAAGGCAGGAAAAGACTGAGGAACTTCGATCCCAGATCGAAGGAGACAAAGATGTGCTATGGAAACATAATGTAGTGGACCCTCCACTTGACCCAGGAGCGGAAAAGAAGACAAGAAAATCTGTGAAACAATTCCAAAATCTCTCGGAACAATTAGCAAAATTCACATATGGGTTAGGGATGAGAAACGATATTGTTTCAACATCGAATCTCCTGATTTTGATAAAGGTACTACAGTTACATAAGAGAAAGTCTTAGTTCTTCAGAAATACACACTAGAGTATATATGGGTTTTTTAAAATAAAAAAGCGTACCTGGCCTTTTTCCGGAGTAACTTCTGAGACTCAGGATAATGCACCAAAATTTCATTCAGGTCCTTCTTGTCCAGAATGAAGAGGTTGGTAAATCCGTGGGCCACCACGTTGGCAGTGCGCCGGTTCCCGCCCCCGACAGCCAGCAGGCTGGAGAGAGAAAGCAGGGAGGTGAGGCCCTTTGAAGGCTGCGGCTCCCATCACGCTAAGTCTTCATTCCCAGCCCCGCGTGGGCACAATATCAGCCCCATACAGGTGACAGCGTATGTCACCTGCCTACGTCTGCAGGTGCCGGGGCTGCACCCACAGCGGTTCCCTCAGACCCACCGAGGGCCTTGGAGGATGAGGTTCCCCCCGCCCCCCTGCCCTTCCCCTCCCTTCACCCTGCTCCCCTCTGACCTTATTTCTCCAAACACAGATCCGGCTTTCAGCGTCACCAGCACAGACTTCCCATCAGGGCCACCCAGGACCTGCACCTGCCCCGCCTGGATGATGTACATCTCGCGGCCTATCTCCCCCTGTGACAGAGAAAGGGGAAGTCCCTCTGTCATCATCAAAACAACTGCAAAAGCAGCAGGACTGGGCCCAGAGGCTGGTGCCACAGCACAGAGGAACCTGTCCTGGGGTCCCGCCCTGCCACCAACTCCGTGTGTGGGGGCGCTCGGTCCCTTCATCTATGGATTGGGGGGAGGGGTCACAGTGGGAGTTAGCAGGGCAGCGGAAACGAGAGCACTAAATGTAACTGGGCAGGAGTACTGGTCCTCTGCAAATTCCCGATGACACGACCCAGAAGCATGGGCCGCCCACAGTGGCTCAGACAGCAACCTGATGATACCTATGCCCAGTGCACACTGTGTCAGGGGTGCATCAGGGGCTCAGTGAGCACTTGCTAACAACAAAAGGTTCCAGCACCTAGGTGACGTGAAGCTGGGCCAGCCCCTGTTCTAAGCACTGGATGTGGCCGAGCCTGTCTGCTCCTTCAGCAGCCCTCTGAAGCGGGAACCCTTCCCCGAGATCACAAAACTGGGCAGAGGCAGAGGCAGGGTTCAAACCCAGACAGTCTGGTTCCAGGTTCATGGTTGTTGCAGGCTGAACTGTGTCATTCATTCCCCCAAATTCATCCTAACCCCCGGCTCCTCAGAACGTGGCCTGATTTGGAAACAGGTTCTCTGCAGATCATATTCGTTAAATTAAGATGAGGTCATACAGGAGTTGGGGGGACCCCTAACGCAATATGACCAATGTCCTTCAAAGGCACATTTAGACACAGAGGCAGGCATGGAAGGAAGGCAGTGTGGAGAGACACGGGGAGAGAACAGCCATCAACAAGCCCAGGAGAGAAGCTTCCCTCGCAGTACTCGGAAAGAACAACCCCGCTGACGCTTGATCTTGGACTTCTGGCCTCCAGAACTGTGAGACCTACGTTTCTGTTCTTTAAACAACCCGAGCTGTGGTGCTCAGCAGCTGTGGCAAACGAATACAGTGGTCTTCATCCAAATTCATCCGAACGAATGAACGAGTAAGTGAATGAGTAGCTTGCTTCAGACTGCAGTCAGAATTACCCCGTCTGCCACAGACCTTCCTTTCCTCGTGGCCTCACAGGCCTCTGTCCTGGTCCACTACCTGTCAGTCTCACCTGCCATGTTTACAGGGAGAAAGACCAAGGACAGGTAAGCCAATGACACTTTCCATTCATTTGACACGTTTCCTGGGTATCTCACACCCGCATGACCTTCTTAACAAAAAGGAAGAAGTTTCATTTCCCTGTTTCTGTGTCCAACTTGACAAAGGGCTGAAGTATGTGTGTGTGGGCGGGGGGGTGGGGGGAGTTAATGAGCTCACCTTCACCTCAGTAACCAGCCCAGGGGTGGCCCAGGGTGGCCAGGGGTGGCCTGGGGTGGCCCAGGGTAGCCCAGGGGTGTCTCAGTAAAATCATCTCACAGCAAAACCGGACAGCAGAGGGCGCCATCGATACATGCTCACCCAGCCCTCACTTTGACTCCCAACTGCAAACTTTCCAACCCGATTGATTCACTTTTTCTCATCTAAAGCAAATTCCACATCACCCACAAGGATGACAGCAGCTGCTCCGTGCCAGGCAGAGTGCCAAAGTCTGTGTGCACCTCATATTCAATTCTCACAACCACCCTGGGAGGAAGGTACTCCCAATAGCTCTATTTTACCCATGAGAAGAGAGAAACTCAGAGAGGGCCAGCCACTTCCCCAAGAGTGCACAGCTAGGAAGCAGCTCCAATGTCAGACAAATGTACCCAAACCTCTCTTGGTCTCTAAGGCTGCAGCTTTAATTCGCAGCCGTATATAACACACTTTCCCCCAGCTCTCTCTTTCCAGAAATTACTAAAGCTTACAGTTTAAAAACAGGGACCTTCTTGGGCTGGGGGTGTCTGAGTCTTACAGGGGTTCCCTGGGCAGTATTTTTACCCCCATATACACACCTGCCTTATTAACAGCTCTGTAATGAGAAGCCTAAAATTTGGTTCCTGTTCTCTCACCGCTGACCACTCACTCCAAGTGACCTTCGTCTCACCTTGAATCCCAAAGAGTGGGACCACAAGGGCCCTAGACACTGTCTAACCCCAGGATTCAAACCCAAATGTTTTCCAGGATCAAGCGGGTGATGTAAAGGAGCAAAGGCAGCCTGGTGGAGGGCAGTGGGGAGTGGTGGGGCTTGTGGCTCAGGGGCGAGGACAATGTCTCCCTGGAGGGGAAGCCCCTTCACCCTGGCTGACTCTTGCTATTTGGGAAACTGGGGCTCCATTAGTACTAGAGGATGTTCTGTTTTCAGCCAGAAATCTAGATTTTTATGTAAAACCTTCCAGTTTTAAGGTTGGAGACTAATTCAACTTGTTTTTTTTAAGATTAGGGGAAAAGGGAACCACAAGCACCTGTGCAAGGGCCACGGTTTGCAGCTACCCCTCCAGCCCCGTTCCTGGCAGCCAGCAGGCAGCAAAGCCCAGGCCACGCTGCAGTTGCCTCGGGCCCTCACCTTCTTGCACACGTAGTCGTTGGGCAGGTAGACGACAGAGCGCAGCCGCTTCAGCATGTCGAAGATCATCTGTCGGTCACAGCCCTGTCCCAGGGAGGAGCAGAAAGGACTTCCTGTTAAGAGGAAGGCGTGGGCTCGGGCCTCCCAGAGCCCGGGGGTGAGGCTGCTCGGTAGCTTGTACCTGGAAGAGTGCCACTTTGCTGACAATGTCATAGTTCACATCGATGGCGAGGTCCAGCCGCATCTTGTCTGGAAGCTGCACCATCAGCTCTGACTCATCTGCACGGGAGACCCTGGCAATAGTCAGAGGCACAGCAGGCTCCTCCCTAACACACCGCACCTGGTCCCCCCACACTGCTCCTCTGCCACCCGGATTGGGAGAGCACCCTCTCTCACCTTTGCAGATGCCTCTCTCTTGTGTACACTTTCCTGGTTAACTTCTACTCATTCTTCAATACTCAGAACTAATGTCACCTCCTCCAGGAAGCCTTCCCTGAGACCCCCCCAGCTATGATGTTAGCAGTCCCTATGCTGTAGCACATCACACCCTTGCCTGCAGTTGCTTCTTCATGACGTATCTTCCCTCCTCACACTGTTACAACAACGTGAGCAAGAACTGAAGCACTCCGAGCACTGTTTTTACAGAATGCTTTATGAAGATGATTTTATTAATTCCTCCCAGCAACCCAGGAAGTGCTCACTACCATAGCCCCCACGTTACAGAGGAGGAAGGGGAGGCTCAGGAAAGCAGTGAGTTGCCCGTGGCCACGCAGCCCAGGGGGTAGACTCAGGATCCCACCCTGGCCGGGGGGCTCCAGAGCCTGTCCCAGGACAGGAAGGGCCGGGTCTGTGTTGTCCACCGTGAGGTCTGTGGTGCCTAGCAGAGAGCCAGGTGTGGCATGAATGCTGGTCCCTGGAGACAGGAAATGCACCACTGATCCCCGACCCCAGAGCCCCTCCCACTGCGCTACAATTACGGGCTCCAGGGCCTGAGGTCTGAGCGAGCCTGGGCAGGGCAGGGCCCTCTCTGGATTTTAACGTGTACCCCGTCACTGGAAGGAAATGAGGTAACAGAGGTGAACGTGCCTGGTAAAGTGCAGAGTTATATGCTTTAGTAACGGTCAGTAATGAAGACCCTAACACTCACTGTTCACAGGCTTGCCAACACCCCCAGCTCAGGAGACCTTGGGGCTGAGGTGTGGCTTCTCTCAGACCAGAGGGAACCCCACGGAGGCAATGGGGCCCTTCTATTTGGCTGAGGGAGTTGGGGAGCCCTAGGCACAGTGTCGGTGACCTTCAGCTTCTCAGAGACATCCAAAAAGACATCTAGGATCTGAGAACAAAATGACTAGCTCCAAAAGATAAAAAGGAAACTGGAAACAATTTTTTTATATTTAACATATAACTAGCATATTCAGATTTCAGTAAAGATTCCATTTAGAATCTGTGAAAGCACTACAATCTGGAAATGATTTTCAGGTAAGATACTCCCACTTGTAAGAAGCACTGAGCACACCCCATCATGGGCAAGAAAGCAGAAGCAACAGTGAATTAAATGAATTGCGGCCAAAGGATTTCAGAAGCAAAGCATAACATCAACAAGTCAGCAAGAGTCTTACCCAGCATGCCTTGGGAGTGCCAGGTGTACTCGTACCAGGTCTTGACGCGGTTCTGCACAGACCTGGGGATCCTGTAGAAGTTCATGTACTTCACTGTGCTATCCATGCAGCTGCGGTAGTAGGTTTGCCCCGCGGTGGCGGCCCCCACCACGTCTCTCATCTGGGGACAAAGGAGAGGTCACGGAAGCCGCTGGGTCAGAGCAGGGCCCTCACATGGGCTTTGGGGACATGTGTCATGGGCCCATTTACTTCACACAGACCAGGGGTGCAGGCTCAAGGTAGTAAGGGAGACCAGAGAAAGGGGGAGACCCATATCCAAGCACAGAGAAGGTTTTGCTGGCTGGCGGAAGTTCTGCCTCCAGCGAGGACGAAGGTGGGAGTGAGGGGGCAAGGCTTCTGGCCCCTCGGTGGCCTCAGGTCCCTGGGGCCACACGAGGAGGGAATGCCTTGCTAGGCTGGGCTGTTTCTGGTACAACACAGCCCCTTCGCACCAGAGCGAGGCACTGGGGGAAATATGCCCCATGTACTGTTCCTCAGGGCAGGGCCCCTCAAAGCCCCTGAGGACCACTGATTGCCACCCCCTGTGCTGGCTGGAATATGAGCTGTGCCCTCAGCCCATTAGGAACCTCCAGGGGTTTCTCTCCAAGGGAACAACTCAAATCCTCAGCCTTAGCCGAAAGCCATTCAGCCCAGCCCTCTGAGATATCCCACAGGAATTGACGTTTCAAGTGGAAGCCCCCTCACAAAAGGAATGGGACCCCCACCCCCACCACTCCCCACCCAGCAGGCCCCAGAGCTCCAGGCTCCTAAGTCCAGGGCTCTTTCCCAGGCTCGGGCTAAAAGGCATGGGCGCAGATGGGGACCCTTCTGTCAGCAAGGGGAGAGAGAGGTCCTACAGACAGATGGGTGGGAAGCCGGTCTAGTGGCCCAGCTACCTGTCCGATCATCACGGAAAAAGCGAAGACGCCCGTGAAGTAGTTGAGCAGCTGGAAGACAATCTCAAACAGCGTCTTGGGGTCGGGCAGCCCGCCAATGGTGATGAGGGTCTTCACAGCCCAGTAGTAACAGCGAATGTAACTAGGGAGGGAAGAGGGAAGGGAGCTCAGTCACTGCAGGCCCCACTCCACCCACCCTGGGGGCCTGGCTCTCACAGATGTGCACTGTGGGAGAAAGAGGCCCTTACAGCTTCCATGTCTGAGAAAGACAACCTCCAGGCCCGCACGGCTTTCCACAGGCCGCGGAGCTCAGCCGCAGCTGCAGCCTGGCTTGCTGTGGCTCTGGCCAACCCTGCAGAAACATGGGCTCATCCCCATTTACAGATGTGGAAACTGAGGCCACAGAAGGTTGGTAGGAAGACTTGGCAGGAGGACAGACCAGGGCCCTCCAACTCCTGGTGCCCAGAATCCCTCTATTTCCCTCAACATTCTGTCGATGTCCAGTCTTTCCTTGGCTGTCTCATCGCAGTGGTTCATGGAAAGCCAGAGCCCCATCAAAGTCGGGATATATCTTGAGGACCACCTTTTCTGGCCCTCTCCCTTGCCCACCCATTTTCCAGATAGTAAAACCGAGGCCCCAAAAGGGAAAAGGAACGTTCGTAGTCACCAACTCTCAAGTTCCAGAGGTGGGATTAGAGCCCAGGGTGCCATCTGCTTCTCCAAGCTCTCTCCCCACCGTTTCTAACCCTGTGGGAAGAGAGGTGTGGGGGATGGGTCCCACTGTGGGAGGAAAGGCCCAGGCCAAGCCCCGAGCTTGCCTGATTATCACAAAGCAGCAAGAGTTCCTCAAACGCTGGCCACACCCTGACCCTGCAGTCCCAGGGATCACGGGGCAATCCCCGCTGGCTTTCCTGTGCCTTCCTGTCCTCTCACTGGGGCAAATGGGAGCCGTCCAGAGCCTGCCCCAGCTCCAGTGTCCTGAGATACCCACGCTTCCAGAGTCCCTGCTCAACTCCAAAATCTAGAACATCACCCAGCTGGCAAGACATTCAGTCTGAGAATGACCCCCAGTCGGTCCTCCCCTGGGCCCCTCCCACCAGGTGTTCACGCAGCATCATAGTCAGAACATGGGCTCAGGGGCTGGGCTGCCTGGGTGCAAACCCAGCCCCACCACCTTCTAGCCACGTATCCTGGGCAAGTGACTAAATGCCAGCCAGCCTCAGCTTCCTTCTCCCAAAGTGGGCGTGGCAGTAGAAACCATCCTTCACAGGTGACATGAGGGCGGAATGAGGTGCTAGAGCACCTGGGCCAGGTGGGCTCTCACTAAATGTCAGCTATTGGAGCCTTCCCTGTGGCTGATACCTGTCATGTGCCTGCCATGAGAACAATAGTGTCCTCAAGAAGCTCACCATCTGGAAGAGACGGGTAAGCAAATGTGTAATGACAGGGGTGGGGGAAGGGGAAGAAGAGGTTGCTGGGAATTTTAGGGGAGGGCTCTCTGTGTCTGACCAGCTGGGAGGCCTGGGGCAGGGCTTTGGACCCCTGTGCCTCCTTAACACCTGGTGCCTGGAAAAATCTCAGGACAACACAGCCCACCTTGTTAAGTCCCCTGTCACACCAGCCCTGGCCACCAGGGGGCGCATGAAACAGCCGTTAGTGGGACTGAGCTGTTGGGCCAACAGAAGGAAAACAGGAGCCAGGCCCACAGAGCTCAGGCCTTCCCCAAGCCCTTCCTGGTTGAAGGAATCTGCCTCTGGCAAGGCACATCACAGAGGCCTCCCTGAAGTCCTTGTCTTCCACGCTACTGGCTCTGTGGGGACCCCTGCATGCCCCAGGCTGGGCAGAAGCAGGATGAAGGACCCAGATGTAGGAACTTGGGTCCTCAAGCCCCAGCCCACAGCAGGCACTCAGCAAATGGTCGCTACTTTGGATATTATTATTATTATCAGCCATGGTACTGGGCTTCTAGAGGAAACCTCCTTCCCTACTTGTGCTTTGGGCATACGTTGGCGTTCCCCATAGGATTTCAGTTGGAAAACTGTAGTGTTGCCAAGAAAGGCTGCCCCTCCCCCTCTGAGCATTGAGGGTCCTGCAGGAGGAAGTCCCAGACAGGACAGCTGTCCCCAGGTCTCTCCTCCCTGCTGGCCACTCCTCCTCAGGCCAGCCCATGATGGGTGTGCCAGGCTCAGGCCCATCCCCAGGACATGGGTCCTTAGCTCACGGGGGCACAGACCCCTTTGAGAATCCTAGGAAAGCTGGGAACTCCTCCTCAGAAAAGCCAGTATGTCCCACACATCTCAGCTGCCCTTGCACTCCAAGCACTCGGTAGCCCGTGTGGCTAGTGGCTACAGTATTGGACAGCAAAGGTCTAGAAGGTGAGGTTGGAACTGCTCAGGTAGGGAGGCTGCTTGGCAAGCTGGCCGTGCCTCCCTTCCCAAGTAATTCCACACACATCCACCTGGGCAACACAAGAGTGTACCCAGCTCCTTAACTCCATCATTCTGAACTCCACACCTTTCTTCAGGTTGCTCCCTCCCCCAGGGGTTCTCTGCCCTTCTCTTCACCTACCAAGGCCAAGATCAAACTTCACCTTTCAGAACAGACCGTCCCATGCCAACCTATCAGCCCCGGGCAGGTGGTGTGACATTTATAAGGCTCTGTAGCCACGCTGCCTGGGTTCAAATCCCAGCTCTCTAACTCAGCAACTGTGTGACCCTGGGGAGTCACTGCACATCTGTGACCCCATCTGTAAAATGGGGGTGATGATAGTGCCTCTCTTGTGTGATTGTTGGGAGGGTGAAGTGAGTGACTAAGTGCTTAGAACCGGGCTGGTACATTGTAACTGTTCCCCAGTACCTGCTGCTATTATTATTGTCATTGTTCTTATTATTGGTATGGCTGTCGCCATTGCCTTCGCCATCACCATAGTCATTGAGCATGTCCCATATGCATGGCAGCTCTCTGGGTTGGCAAATAGGTTCCACCTTACGGGAGAGCCCCTTCACAGCCAGTGATGCCTGGGAGATGTGCCAAGGTTTCCCTGGCCTCATTCCCTCCCTGCTGTGCCCTTAGGGTGGGTGGGTAGGCACCTGTGCAGTGAATGTGCCAGCTCTCCTAGACTCTGGGATGCTGAAAGGACCTTTCTAGTAGGCCTTGTTCATGCCTGTGCCTCCCTCTGCCTGGCACACGGCCGGGGCCTAGGAAATGTTACCTTCGGGAGCATTTGAAGACTTGGCCCTTCAACCTTATCATGCCGGAGGTTCCTTGGGGTCAAGGAGGCCTTGGCAACATGTGGCAGAGGGACTTGTTTATGGGAGTCCTTGTGCATGAGTGATAGCCCCACAAGGAAGGCGTGGCTCACCTGTTTCCCACGCCATCATACACCCAGTGAGTGGAGCCGATGCCCTGATAGGTCGACGCCCAGTAATACAGACATGAGTTCAGGTGCAGGCTGTAGAGCAAGTAGGCGGTGGTCCTGATAACCCTACAGAAGAGGAAGGGCGTGAACACAGCAGCAGGAAGGGCGGCTGCAGCATCTCGCCCAGGGCTGGGGACGCAGGGAGCAAGCCCATCCTCACCTCTCCTGACGCCCACCCCACAGACGCCCCCTGTTGGAGCCCCATGGCCCTGCCCAGCTGCCTGGCAGGGTGGACACTGGCCAACGGAGCGGCATTGGCTGGACTGAGCCAACCGGATGCTCTTTGGAGACTGTGCTAGTTAGGGACAGTGGTGCTTGGACAGCGTTGTCAGGGCCGGGGACTGGAGTTGGCACAGAGCTGCATGAACAGACAGTCCTGGGGCAGTGTGTCCATGGGGAGGGGCAGAGAAGGCACAGATGTGTGCCGAAGTGCCAGCCCATGAGAGAGGAGAGGAGCCCTGTCCTTGAGCGTGTCCTGGCTGGTGCACCTTGGACACCTACCACCCCTGTGAGTGAGCAGATGGAGCGGGGGTTCGGTGCCCTGAGCTGAGACCACAGTGAGGCTCAGCTCCTAGATGAGCATGAGCCGTGTGCATTGACCTAGGTGTGCCCTTCTCACAATTGGGGGAAATGGGACATTCCTGCTTCTCTAAAACACAAACATCCCTCAGAGAAGGGCCAGGAAGAGGCCCGGCTTCCGCCGGCGGGGAGACCCGCAGGGCCAGGGGAAGCGCTGTGGGTGGAAGATGCCGCCTGGGTGTGTGTGACGGGTTTGTAAGGGTCTCACCTGTAGACGTAGGCCTTGCTGAGGATCGATTCCAGGCGGCTGTTAAACTCGAAGAAGGCCAAGTACTGGGCGGGAAAGCAAGGTGTCAGGGCAGCCCACGTCCATGGGGGGTCGCCTTAGGCTGTCCCCCACCGCGCCAGGACTGGTCTCTTTCTAACACCCCCAGTGGGAGGGGGCTGGGAAGGGGACATTTGAAATCAGAGGTCCTTAGCCCTCAGAGGGGCCAGGGCTGGAAACTCCATTGACTAACCCCATGGCACCCCTCTCTTTGGAAACTACAGGTAATGAAGTCTTTACAGTTTGCACATAACTCCAGGGGACTCCCAGGCCTTCTGAATCTGATCATGAAACTTTTAGGGGTCTGTGTGTCCTGGGTTAAGGGCACCATTTTCAGTGTTTACTTAGAAAGAAAACAATTTCATATAGGAACAACATCCCTAACCTCCTCACTGGTACCCTTCAAGGCTTCTTTGTATTAGTGAATTGTTCTTCCCTGCCGAGCACCTTTGGCGACTGCGCTGTACAGGTGAACGAGGTGGGGGTGGGCTACCCACCCCTGTGTAGTTGAAACTCCATATATAAGTTTTGATCCCCAAAAACTTAACTACTAATAGCCTGCTGTGACAGGAAACCTCACTGATAACAACCAGTTGATGAACGTGTATTTTGTGTGTTATGTGTATTATACACTGTATTCCTACAATAAAGTAAGAAAAGAAAATGTTATTAAGCAAATCATAAGGAAAAGAAAATACGTTTTTAGTACTACATGTGTTTGTGGGCAAAACCTGCATGTAAGTGGACTGCGCAGTTCAAACCCGTGTTGTTCAAGGTCAGCCGTGTGTGTATATAAAACTGCAGTATGTTTTTACATGAATGGTGTGCATAATCATTCTCCTTTTACAGAGAGAAAACGGGCACTCGGGCAAGTTCAGTAGCTTGCCCAGAGCTCACAGGCGGTACGTGGCAGAGCCAGGGTTTGCACCCAGACCGGACTCACACTGCCAGCTCTGTCCCTCTGCCACACTGCCTGTCCGCAGGGGGGCACCCCTCCATGCTCCCCAGTGCTGCTCAGGGCGGACACCCAGATGCTGGTGCCGCTGCAAATGAAGGCCTTGCACTGGGAGCCCCTGGCCTTACCTTCAGACAGCGGGGCAAACGCAGGACGGGGTTCACGCCGAACTTCAAGTACAGGAAGTCCAAGGGCAGCAGGCAGAGCAAGTCCATCTGAAATCCCAGCGGGACACCATCGTGTGTAAAACGGGAAACCCAGGGTTGTGGGGTGGGGTGAGTGAGGGCCTCTACCTTTGATGGACAGAGGAGCCCCGAGTGCCCCAGGAGGGCCTAAAGTGGAGCAGGAGACATCCCACCCATAGGCCTCGGTCTGACTGCCCCACCAGTGCCCGTCCTGGGGGCACCACGTCATGCCTGCCCCAAAGCACCCAGGGTCCCCGGAGACACCACCTTTTGAGGACCCATGGACCCTTGCATCCTCGGCACACACCTTGAAGCGGCGAGACTTCAGGTAGTTATTCCGCATCTCCTTTTTGTCTGTCTGGAAGAAAAAGGAATAATGACCTTGAAATGGCCTGAGAGCTTAATCCCTGACCCCAGCAGAGCAGCAATGGAAATCCATAAAGACCATCTACCATCTACCTTCCTATGAGAGCTGTAGCCCTCTAAGGTGAGGAGGAGCCAGAATGGAGCGGCTGAGCGTTCAGGTGGAGAGATGGAGCCCCCAGCCTCCAGCCCCCAGCCAGGAGGGAGCTGTCCAAGGTCGCCCAGCTAGATTAAGGCAAGGCTACTGAGCCATTTGCTCAGCACATTGGTCTCCCCTGGACCATTTACAACCTTGTTGACCAAGAAGCAGCTGGCAATGGCTCAGGTCAGACCAGCAGAGAAGTTGCCCAGCGAATGCTTTTTGTTTTGAAAGCACGACCTCAGCTTTTCTGCGTACGGAGAAGCAGCCACTGCAAGTGTGGAGTTTTGAAAAGACCTGCACAGGGACACAGGGACCCTGCCTCCTGCTTCTGCCAAGTCGCAGTCAGGACTTCAGTCCACTCCCCAGTGATGAGGCCCACATCACCAGAGCACAGGGTCCCAAAGTGGCCCAAAGGTCCTCTGTAGGACCCCCAGGGAATGCCGGTCACCAGCAGTCAGCTGTGCTGAGCGCTCTGCACACACCGTCTCAGTCGATCCTCGGAGCAATGGCGTGAGGTGGGGACAGTTACTGTCCCCATCTCATAGGTGTGGACGCTGGGGCTCAGAGAGGCGACACAGCTAGTGGGGGCAGAGCTGGGGCTTAAACCCCGTCCACCTGCACTCTCCGGACCCCTTCTCCATCTCTGACTCCATCAGGTGGTCCAGGAGCCTCCCTGCCCATGAGCAACATCCGACTATGTCAGAGGTGTGCGGCTTAAGTGGCCATATCACTGCACAAGCAGGAGCAGGTGTCCCCAGAATCCCTGTTCATTTCTTTTGTCATTTACAGAAGCATCAGGGGTCCGTCCCCCGAAGGCTTTGGCTGCAGAGTCTGCCCCCAGCCACCCACCCCACCTGCCTGGGACTCACAATAATGTCCCCTCCTTTGACAAACTGCAGGCGCATCTGGAACACGGTGATGTCTAGGAAGTAGATGAGGTCGCACAGGTAATCCATCAGCAGCCAGAGGTGGATGTTGCCCGGCGTCTGGTAGGGGAAGGCCCACCGCACAGGGATCAGCCAGCAGTTCCAGTTCCAAGCCATGACCACGAAGAACAGCCACAGGATGTACATCAGGTCTGCAGGGGGGAGGGGCGGGCATGGGCGGAGCCTCAGCGGGGAAGGGCGTCTTGCCTCTGCGCTTTCCTCTCAGCACTGCACCTGCCACTGCTGTCACTTGGAATTAAAAATAAATCACCGCTAGGCCCTAATAAATGAAGTACTCTGAGGAGGAGGCATGGGGGCATTATTGGGTAATAGACAGCTAACTAGAAACACCTTTGTTTGCATTCTTGTTAAAACTTTTCCACAAATCTGTTTCCTGCCTTAGTAAATGCATGGTGGTAAGTAATGCAGAGATGGACAGATGGATGCACAGACATGCAGATGGATGGAAGGATACCATAGGTCACCTGATCATTTTAGAGACCCAGTGGACACCAGGGTAGGAGGTCTGTCCCCAAAATGACTGCCTGTGTGACCTTGGGAAAGCCCCTCTGTGGCACCTGCCCTGCCCTCCTCAGAGAAGATGGCAAAGGCAGGGAGACTCGTAAACTGTCAAGAGCTGTGCGCATGTGCAGGGTTGTTATTCCCGAGGAGTACAAAGTGGGCTGAAAGGGGGGTAAGAGGGAATTCACTTTCGAATCTAGGGGTGTGCAGCCTTTTGGCATCTCCATGCCACTCTGGAAGCAGAACTGACCTGGGGCATGCGTTAAATACGCTGCAACAGGTAATCACACAGAAAAATCTCATAATGTTGTAAGTAAATTTACGAGTTTGTATAGGGCCGCATTCACAGCACAGCCATCCTGGGCTGCACCCGGCCCACGGGCTGGAGGCTGGACACCCCTGTGAGGTGCTGGAGGAAGTTTTTCCCGTTTCTGTCCCGAGCAACACCTCCAGGACGGAGCCAGCAAGAGCAGAGCAGAAAGACTCAGCCAGGAGTCAGAAGCCCTAGTCTGCCGCTAACTAGTCGTGTGTTTAGGCCGGTTCACTCTTCCGTGCCTTAGTTTCCTTGTCTGTAAGATGGGTATGCCCTTGTGTTCCTATTCCAGGGATTTTTGTGTTCGTTTGTTTGGGGGTCACAAACCTCGGGTGTCCACAGCCTCCCAGCCCACCCCTGGCACAGCCCCCCACTCCCGTCACAGCCTCCCACCCTCTCACATTACGTGGGACTCACTGGTCAGCGGGTCGATGCTCTTGGGGAACTGGTACCTCTTCCAGGGCCGGCGTTTGAACTTGCAGCAGAGCATGTCACAGTAGTGCTCCTCCTCTGCCTGCCCCACCTCCGTGGGCTTCGTGTCGGGGGCTGGCTCTGGGGTTTTCTTGGCTGGAGCTATGGGATGACATGGGTGACCACGTGACCCAACCTCGAGATTCAGGTGGAGGGTGCAAAGAGAAGGCTCCCAATGGTAGACCCTGGAACTGGAGCTGAGGGCACCCTGGCACCGTCCCACAGCCTGCTATAAGCTCTGTGTGCAGAAACCAGGGTGCTATCTTGGAGCACACCCCCTAGCTCCCTCTCTTACAGAGACCTGGGCACCCAGCCACAAACTCTCACCAGCTCCTAATCTGAAACTGCCCAAAGGGAGGTGTTACCGGGCAACTTGGATGTTTCCGCTGAGAGCCTGCCTGTGTGTCCGTGTTTGGGCCCCTGCAGTTCCCCTGCAGGGCTGGGAGCACCTCGTACCCAGGGCTTCCGCCACCCGGTGTCAGAGGTCAGGGCAACACTGCTCTAGATTTCTCAGAACAGCTCCTTCATTTCTCAGCCAAGACACCAACAGGATCGCAGCCTTCCTCCACCTCTGTGGCGACGAGGTGACCTAGAGACGGGCTCTTCCAGGTTCAGTACGGCTTTAGGACGGGAAGTCAGGCTCTGCTAGGTTTGTGGTTGGCACTATGAGTTCTAAGTCACGGTCTCCTTTGGGAAGACCTAGAAGACCTCTCCTCCTTCCCCCTGCCCCCGATAGCTGGCACCTTGAAAGTAGAAAATTTTTCGTAGCCCCATAAGAATACTGCACCTGAGGCATCTAAAAAATATGACTGCCTTACACCACCTGAGTGTAAGGCCACAAGATACGTCCCAAGGCGGGCCACCTGCCTGCCACTGGGGAGAGGCAGAAGGCCAATGAGGGTACTTGCCCTGTGGGATGGGGAGCCGAGTATAACTAGATCATTGGTCAGAACTTTGACCTTCTTCCTTTCCCTGGGTAGATAGCTGAACCTGTACACAGAGGACCCCAAAATCCAGACAGTGGGGACCTGAGCTTCTCTCAAACACTCCAGTCACTTTGGGGGACCACTCTCACCATGAGTTGGCAGGGGGCTTTTGGAATCCTACCCCACCCCTGGCAGGGGGGAACCATCCCCAGCTTTGGACTCACAGGGCTTGGGGCTCTCCTCATCAGAGGTGACATCTGGGTCTATGAGCTTCTCCTTCACCTTCTCCGTCCGCTCCTTGAAGAGCTTCACCAGCTCCTGGAGCCGGTCGTTGATGATGGCGCTGTTCTGGCTGGCTGTGGAGGACGCGCGGTCCTGGCCACTGTGGACACACCATCCGGGGCTGAGCGGGCTGAGTGGGAAGGGACCCTGTGCCCCCCGGCAAGAGCTCAATCCCACCTGGCCTGCAGGAGGTAAAGCCTGCCCCAGTTTCCTTTGGAAATCAGAAACATCAAACCCGCTTTATTATGTCTCCTAGCGGGAAGCTCAGCCTAGGAATAACGCCTGGGGGCCCAGCTTTTAGAAAATGAACCAAGCAGGCTCTGATTCAGGTGGGCTGCTCGGAACAAACTTTGATTCCACCTGTGATGTGGGGGGAACTCAGTTCAGGGCTGTTAGTCCCTGTGCGGGGTTCACATGAGACTCGTGTCTGACACAGATCAGAGAGGAGACGGGGCTAGCTATTTAGGCTTCAGAAATAGCTGGTGGAAAAAACACAGTGCAGATACATTATCCTGTTAACTTACAGACATTTAAACTATGAACTCACAGCAAGAGAAAGAGACTGAATGAGTGAACAAATGGACGAATGAGCATCTGCCTGACATTCCACTGGGCATGGGCTAGTGCCCTGGGTGAGCTGACAGAAGCCGTGACAATCAGCTCCCCTTGGAGTGGCTCACTATGTTCCCCTCTCTGAGTGGATAGAACACTGGTGTTCTCAGACCTGGGGTTTTTTCCCCTCGTATATTGAGGCACCAAGCTCAAGCCAGCCACTCCTCTTGGGCTCAGTTGAGGAAGCCAGACTGGGGACAACCTGCGTGGGGCCCTAATGAGAGATCAAACACGGCTGTGGCGGAGACTCCAGCTGCTGGCCCACAGCCGCTCTTTCCCGTGAGGAGTGGTCGCTGTGGTGTGGACACCCAGCCAGTGACCACACTTCCCTGGTGTGGCCACGTGCGCGCTCACCCATGGGAGGTAAGGAGGCATGTTAGATGCAACCTAAGGCCTCCTTGTCAGAGAACAGCCCAGCATTCTCCCTTTCTAGTGGTGACCAGCGGGATCTTGGGAGTCACTGCCCACTGGGCCCCTAAAGGACTGCATGGAACAGAGCCTTCCAATGACCTCAAACAGGCAACCAGTGACAGGACTATGACACTTGAGACATCTTGTTCCTTAAGCCAGTGAATCTTTGGGGTCTATTTGTTATAGTGGCTTACACTACCTAGCTAACACACGATAGGCTTCTAAAGTGTTTTTGACCTCCTTAAGAGTTTTCAAGGGTAATTTTTATTACTATGCCTGATTTCTGTCTTATTTTCTCACACTAATCCCTGCCCAAATCCCCACCCCACCAGACCTAAGACGTGACTCCACTGTATGGTAAAATGGACCATTGGAATATGGGTAAGTTTGGGATTTTTTCTCTGCTTCTTTAACTACTCTGAAGTTTCTACAACTCTGATAAACTCCAAAAATTATGGATAGAAAAAAGCCTGAAAGAAAAGCCCAGTGTCTCCTACGGCCACTCCAGGAGCTGCAGCTGGGAGGGGACCCACCATCGACCAGGTTAACACCACAGGAAAACATCTCCCGCTGCCTGCCCTGCCTTGGGGTGGCCAGATGTGAAAGACACAGGTCCTGATGCCACCTCAGCTGCATCCAAACATCGTCCTACCGACCGGCTGCGGCCCAAACCTCTGGGAGCTTATAAAGGTGGAGTCCCTGAGGCCCGCTGTCTGAGGTCCTGGTACAGCAGTGCTGGGTGGGCCTGGGAGTCTGTATTTTTTACAAGCTCCCCTGGGGTTGGGCTCCTTCTGGTCCTTCCTCTCCCCTCTGACCCTTTCTGGGGTCCAGCATCAGGAGCCAGCCCCTGCCTGTGGCTCCCTCAGCCTCTCCTCTACAACACAGCCCCTGCACAGGGACCCCTCCCTCTCTGAGCACAGCTGGCCGTGGACGCAGCTGGACCTAGAGTCTGAGCCCATGTTTCAGATTTTGCAGAATTCTCAGGCCAGCCAGAAGCAGCAGAGGCAGGAGGCCCAGCCATGCCTCACTTCGTGGAAGTCACGAGCAGAGTCTGCCTTGGGGTGGAGGGCTCTCAAAGCATCCATGGTGCCCCCACTCAGGACCCACCCATCCCCACCCAGCCTTCAGACACTGTGGGACCCCAGATGTGGCCCCCCACTCACTCAGTGTCCTGCGGGGTGGGAGTCTCTGACCAGGCGATCACGGGGGTCTTGGATGGTGACAGCACCTTGAGTTCTTCAGCCTCATCGTCTTGGGAGGGCAGCCTCTTCCTGCAGGGACACAGACAGGGACGGGGACTTCAGCGAGGGCAGGGCCCGGTGTGGGGGCTGACTCTGACCCTTGCAGACCACCCAGAGCCAAATCCTGGGTGGGGGTGGGGCAGGCGATGATGCTACCAAGGGGCCTCACTTGCCTGCAGGGGACAAAAGAGAGAAGGGAGGGTCACAGCTGCTGACCGAACATAAAAGTGACAGCATTGACTTGGTCTAAGGCAAACCTGAGCCTGCGTCCCACCCTGCCTCTTACCAGTGTGTGACCTTGGTGAGTTACTTAAACTCTCTGAGCTGCCTCGGTTTCCCCTTCTGTGAAATAGGACTAAATCTCCAAACTCGATGAGACACTAACCTCTCAGTCAGGCCTCAGCTCAAATGTCTTCCCCCCTCCCCATCCCAGTCCAAAGTCACTGCCCTCCCCTGTTCCCCCCACCCCATTCTCAGTCACACCACCCTCTCAGCTGCCGTGAAGTCTCAGGGGCTCCCACTGCATCTGGCTAACTCTCCTGGAAGCTCAGCCTCCCTCCCTTTGCAGATGTCCCCAGCTGGAAAAGTTGGTGCCATGGAGTCCAGTTCCTAGTTTACAAGGTGACCTGGGGCAGGCCCCTCCCCACCTGGAGCTCTGGGTTCCTTATCTGAAGAATAAAGACTAAATTATCGCCCATCACCCAGGCCAAGTCTGCCACCAGCCGCTGCACGTGGGGCTTGGGGGGCTTGGCCGATGGCATCTAGGTTTGACACCACCTGGGACTCTTCCATCCTCAACTCAATGCCTCTGGATGCCACCAGTGGGGCCTCTACAGGGACGCACTAGGAGGGCTCTGACATTGTCCTGCTGCCTTCTGCCAACTCGCCCAGGATGGCAAAGCTCATGAACGACCACGTTCACATTCTAATGAAAAGGATGGCCACATACACGACAACACTGAGGCCGAAGTCCCACAGCAGGGACCCACACTCAGCCCTGCCCTGCCCTGAGCCTGGAGAGCACCGGCGGCTCCCCTTTAGCTTCACTCCCGTCATTCACAAGGCACCGCACCGGACTTCACAGTTTGCCCACAGGTCTGCACAGGACCTGTCTCAGCAAGCTGGCTCAGGCCGCCCAAAACCAGCTCCAACCACACAGCCACAAATCTGTCTCAGGAGGCTTAGAAACATCTGCCGCCTTGACCAGGAGCCCCACTCGAGCAAGGAGCCCACAGACTGAGAGCAGAAGGCCAGAGAGTTCATAGCACCAGTGCAGACAGTGCCCAGGAGGAGGGGAGGGAAGTCCAGTCTGGCACATGGAGCTGGAGGAGTGTCACAGGGCGTCATAAGTGAGTGCTAAGGAGCCAGCCTAGCAAAATGTAAAGGGGACCAGTAAATGAAATGCAATCCAAATCACTCCTTCGATTCAAAGCACAGAAAGGCATGGGCCCGTAAACAAGGCATGACAGAGAACACAAAAATAAAGCACTGTCCAGTGTGGCGGGTTTGTGGGTGATTGTTTTTCTAGCATTCTTTGGCATTTCCATGGCATTATTAAACAATGAAATGAAACGGGGGCTGGATTCAGCCTTGCCGCATCTGTTACCGCGTCTTACACACAGGTGAGGGCGGGTGGGCCAGGGCTGCTCTGCAGAAATCATTATGGAGCCCCACGCCGGGAATTGGGGGAACCAGGAAAAGGGGGCACAGCTCCAGTCCCAACGCCGACTCTCAGAGTGACCTTGGGCCAGCTCGCTCCCTCTCTAGCCTCAGTCTCCTCATCTGCTAAATGGACAGGTGGCACAGTGCTGTGAAAAGCCCAAGAGAAGTATGAAAGGCGACCTGCGGGTCCCTGTGGCCGACCCCGGTACTGTGAGGGTGTCAGATTTGGCAGGAGAAGGTGGCAGCAGCTCTGGTGAAGGTGGCTTGTCCTCCTCGATGAGGGGGTGGCGGTCAGCATCCGTATCTTCCACTTGTACTTCAGGGTGCTCTTTCGTGGCAGGCACTTAGGGAGAGGAAGGAGGGGACAGTCAGAGAGAGGGAGAGAAGCCAGGTCCCAGGCCCTGCTATGTCCTTCAGGGAAGCTACAGAAAGGTTTGGAGCTGTGTTGGCAGCCGCCTCCCAGTGGGACCTGCGGGGGTGCTCCATGCAGGACATGCAGGAACGCAAGAGCCCAGGGGCCTCCGAGGGCCACGCGACCCCAGCCACCAGTCCAGGGCCCACAGAGAAGCCATGAACCATGGGAGCCTCAGGAGCTCCTGGACACAGCCTGGGGCCCAGGTCTCCAAAGCCCCACCTGCATTCCCTGGGCCTGGGGAAGCATCAGGGACCCGGGGTTAGGGGAGGGGAGATCAGCACTCAGAGAAGGCATAGGGAAAATGAGGGTGCCCAAGTCCTAGGGCCTGGCCTAGCCCAGACTGGCTCAGCTGCTTCCCTTCTCTGGGCCTCAGTTCCCCCAACCTGAGGTAGGGGTGATGATGCCTTCCCGGGCCTGGGCCAGGGGGCACATGGCCTCACTCTCTTGAAGGGTGTCAAAGGGAGACATTTGGAAGTTTCTTCCAGCCAAAGGTAACTGCCTGCCTTAGTAGTGAGTATTAGTCTTCCTTGGGTGCCCGTTTTGGTATCTCCTTGTTTTTGTACCTGCCAGGAGCCCCCAAAATCCATCAAGCCCAACCCTCTCCTGAGACCTGAGAGGCCTGGTACCAAGTCCCATGTCCTGAGAATCTGGTCCTCCCCCTGGAGCCTGGGAGCAGCTCCATTCCCCACCCCAGGGACTTGGGACAAGGTCTGCTCCAAGGTGGAGCTTGGAGGACGCTGAGGGGCTGAGGGGGTGCCCCCATGCCTTAGCACACCTGAGCAGATGACCTCCCCACAGTAGCCGGGCCCAGGCCTGGGCATCAGCCCAGCAGGGACACATTCCCCAGTGGGGAAGGCAAGCATCCTGAAAACATCTGTGACTTCTGTTTTAACGCCACCGTGGGGAAAGCCAGCAGTTGGCAGAGTTTGGTGGAAAGAACCTAAGCAGGTCTCAAGTCTTTGGGGCTTTGGTTTTACTAGGGCCCCATGTTCCCAGGAGAGGAGAGTGAGCAGGAACAGAGACTTTTTTAAATATAAGAAGTGCTGCCAGACTAACAAGAGATGCCCCGGGCTGGGGGAAGCAGGAGAGAGCACGGGAAGAGGGAACTGCGTGCTGCTTCCCGGCAGACCTCAGGAAGGGAGCTGGACAAGGGGTGGGGGCACGGAGGCAGCAGGGACAAGGGCCCCACCGCCCCTGACATGGTCCAGCAGAAAGCACCCTGGCCTCGCCATCCAGGAGTTTGTGTCAGGGAGCCTGGGCAGGGGCAGGGGCAGGTGCTCCCTCACCCCTGAGGGAGACCTTCTGCCTGGATCGCCCCAGGGGAGGAGGGAAACCCCTAAGCCTGGTGTTTCTATCTCTCTATTCAAGTAGGAACTTGAACAGAAATCATATCGGTTTACGTTGTAGTGATTGCTAGAACAAAATAATATTATTGAGATTATAAGGAGTAATATTCATAATCACTTAGAGAATAACAATATTTACTGTCAGGCACTTTCTGTGTGCCCACCAGGCGTCTGTTATACTAAACTCCACGTGCTTTACACACGTCCATTCTTTTTCGCCTTCCCGGCCGCTCTACGAGGTGGTTCGTACTGTCGTCCCCATTCTGTGGGCCCGGGCAGTCTGGACCAGAGTTTAAACCCCTACGTATCCCAAGGCTGGGGACCAGCACATGCCGAGGCCCCATTTAATCCCAGCCTCGCCAGGTGCCAAGCAGCGTCACTGATAACATTCTGGCCATGGCTGTCACTGACTTTGCCACATCGAAAATTACGTGTCTTGCCACAGCCGGTTCTGCCCACTGTGCCAATGTGTCCCTGGGAGTATTTCTCAAAGTGTGGGGCTCCCAGGGGCCAGGGAGGACACAAGGTGACTTTAGGTGGCACAGAGCTGGCGAAGGACAGCCCAGAATGAGAACAGCCCTCTCATTCCCACTGTCTCGTCCCTGAATGGGCAGAGAGGAAGTCTCAGGCTCGCGCTCCTATGGCCATAACACCTCTGTGACACGCTCTCACCCCTTCTTTATGGCTAGGACAGTGGGTCTCAGCCAGGAGCCTTCAGCCGGCCACCCTGTCTCACTACAGATCATCACCATCCCTTCGTCTTCAGTAACTTTGTGGTTATTTCTATTTATGGCAAGCCACGCCGGTTTTCAGTTCAATAGGCAAGGCAAGCTTCCTGCTCAGATTGATGTCATCAAATTAAAAAGCACACCCATTGAAAGAAAAATCATAAGCAGATAGAAGCAGAGTTGCTGCAGACTAAACATCCTGGGGTGATGTGTGGGGTGAATGGATTTAGGGCTCACCCGGAGGACTGAACCTGGGCACCACCCTTGTTGTGTGATGATGGCGTGTCACCTCAGGCCACTCTGAGCACACCCCAAGTTGGAAAAAGAAGAGAAGGACAATAGAGAGTCTCACAGTAGGAAATGTCTGGTTCTACCTGCTGACTGATGTCAGAGGTGACCTTGTCCAGTGTCATCCAAAAATAAACAGATCAAAAGGGAAAGTGGGCAGGTCTGGCTTGCGTTAAGGCAGAAACTGGCAGGGCTACGTCCCGTATGTCCTTGAGTGCTTTGTCATCAGGCAGCACATAGCAAGCCCAATGGCCACTGAGGGGACCTTGTCACAGTTAAACAGGGCCAGGCAGGCCCGCCCTCGGCCCCTGCCCCCGAGGATGCCTCTCTCCCTGCTCTGCCCATCAGCCTTGGGGCCTCTCCTCTCATGAGATGGAATTGCTGGGCAGATAGCAACAGTCCTCAGAAATGCCAGTACCCAGCAAACTCTCAAGGTCAGAAGAGTCTGTCTGAAATGGACGCCCACATTCCTTTTCTGCTTCATTCCCCTCTGCTTATTCTCTTCCCCCACCCCACTCCCTGCCCCAAGTCTCTTGGCCTGGAGATCTTAGTGACTTGTTCACACTAGAGTGTGAGTGACTACTTGCATAAAAAAAATGGTGATCTGCAAAAAGCAATGTTTAACCCAAAGAAATGAATTGCTAATTGTGGAATTTTAGGCACAGAGAAGGGGTCTAATCTAATGACCCTCAAGTCACCACAAAGCATGAGGAAGGCCTTGATAGCAGAGGAAGAAGATGTGGTTTTCCATGAACCCAGCCATGGTCCCACACAGCCTGACCACGGCAGCATGCTAGGAAATAGCCTCAGCCATGCAGAAGTACACAGCACAGGCACGAGCATGCTGGGTGGGGAGATCATGCTACCTAGGCGGCGGACGGAGCTCCTGGTCACCTTGGCGAAGCTGGAGTTGGACAAGGTCGTCCTCCGGGAGATGAGGACAGGGATGCGGGTGATTGGGGGGCGGTAGCTGGGCATATTTGGGAGGTGCTCCACCATGTTTGGGGGCACAAGCCCGGGGGTCACCTGGCCAGGTGGCTGGTCCTGGACCAGGCGACTCAGCTCCACATCCCGGCCTGGATTAGCCATGGTGCTGGGACCAGGGGAGTCTCAGGCAGAGGCGGGACCCTGGGGACTGCAACAAGGAGCACAGAGTTAGGGAGGTGGGACCAACACAGACCAGCCTGGTGCCTGCCTGCACCTGCAGCAGCTGCACACAAACTCTGGGACATCCCTCTTGTCCCTGGAATTCGACATCAAAATGCACCACCCAGTCATGGGGGGCTGGTAATCCCCCACCCCCACCACACACTTACCTCCTGAGCTCTTTGCCACGGCCTCCTCCTGAAAAAATGAAGGGGAAACAGACGCTGTGACCACCATGCCCCTCCCCAGCCCACCTTCTGGGGCATCCGGGGAGGTGGCCTCTACCCTGTAGAGGGCGGTGCACACAGGAGCCCTATGCCCCACCCCAACTTGTGACATATAGCCAGGGGCTCTTGTCACAGTCCCAGGCATGTGGGAACAAAGCAATGAGAACAGTCTTGCTGGGCACCACACTGCACAGTGCACAGCTGTGTATGGCACCCAGGAAGGTGTTAGCCCCACTGAGGCCCAGAGTGGGGTGGTGGCTTGTCCAAGGTCACACAGCCATGTGAGGTCCAGCAGCTCCCCACCCACTGCCCCTCAGGCCCCACCTAACACCATCAGACCCCTGGTACAAGCAGGGCATTGCAGCCCCTACCACCTTGCTCCCCTCTGTCCAGTGGGCACCTCACAAGACCTTGTCCCCTGTAAGCAAAGGGACAAGGTCCCAGTCCCTTCCACTGAAGCCAGCCCAAGCCTCAGAGGGAGCCAGTGCCAGTGCTGCTCCTACCTGGCATGAGGCCCTCCGGGTGACCGTCCTGTCTATTCCGTTCAGGTCCTCGCCGGCCTCTGACACCAGACAGCTATCCAGCAGGACACTGTGACCCAGAGTCGGGGGAGGAAAGGGCTGGGGTTAAGGGTATCAAATGTTTCCTCAACCCTGCTGAGTGCCAGCCCTGTGCCAGGGGCTAGGGCACAAAGATGCCCTGGAATATGTCCTCGCCCTCCTGAGGCTCCCAGCAGAGGGAGGGCAGCAGACCGTGTGGCCTGCTAACAGCTTCCCAGTCTGAGACACGTGAAGGCACAAGGGGCTGTGAGGGGCACAGCCACAATTCTGCCTAGGAAGGAGGGCTTCCAAGAGGAGGTGACCTGAGAGCTGGACCTTAGGATGATGAGTTGACCATCAGGAATAGGTGGGGAAGGGTGTCCAGGGAGGAGGGACAGCATGTGCAAAGAAGAGCATGAAGGACAGCTAGAGGGTCTGTCCCCTGGGGTGGGATCGAAGGGTGCTGTGTGGTATTCAAAATACATGCCCAGCACTTCCCCTCTGAGAGTCTCCAGGCAACCTCGGTGACGATGCAGACAGGGCAGGGAGTATGAGAAAAGCGAGGCCCAGAGAGGTGAGCTGACCTGGTCGAAATCACACAGCACATTGCCACACTCCACACAAACCCTCAAACACCAGCCCTGCGTTTCTTTCCACGTATGGGAGCAGAGCCACACCACAACCGCTGGAGCTCTAGGGGTCCCCGGCCCAGGCAGCAGGCACGCATGAGTGAAAGGGACCAGGGGTGAGGCTCTAGGGAGGAGAAAGGACTACGGCAAATCAGAGAGCCCATGCCCCGCTGGGTCGACAACCCTACTCCATCTGGAATGGGGTCCCAGTAGCCAGATCTTCTGATTTTCTAGAGGAGACTAAACTACACATCTTAAGGTGGAATATCCTGATGCTGATAATCCAAATTAATCTATCTATATATTAACATGTAGAGATTCAAAAGAGCCTGTCTCCAGGCTAAATTTGAACCTTAGATGCCCACGTGTGACCTCTGGGTTAACACATGACTCAGATCAGGGTTGATGTGATTTTTGTGGTTAGAATTAGATCTTGCTTCCTAATATCCCACTCACCCCATAGACCTGTCAGCAAAGGGCTCACGGAGGGTGATCTGCAGTGAACCTGGATTCACCGTTCTCAGCCCTCCCAAGGCTGGGGTGGGAGGTTGGAGGTAGACTGCAACCCCAGGCAGTTTGCCACCAGCAGCCCGGGAACAGGATCAGCAGGCCAACCCTATTGTCAGAGCGGCTCTCAAGGGCTGCAGGCCGGGTGCTGGGCCCAGTACTCTGCAGGTAGTGTCTCCCCGAATCCTCCCCCACATGACCCTGGGAGGCCAGGGCTCTGACTGATCCCATTCCAGCTTAGACAGCAGAGGCTCCAAGAGGTCAGGTGGCCTGTCCACAGCCTATACAAGGCAAGTCTGGATAAACACGGTGTCTCTGACCCCAGGGCCACACACACAACACTCCGCTGCCCGCCTTCGAGTGTCTCCATGACCGCATGTGACAGGGAAGAGTGAGGGGGGTGTCTGCGGGACCCAGAGACCCACTTGCTGTATTTCTCTTCATCGTGTGAGTATTTCCATCTGACTTTTCGGTGTCATACTCCCTACCCTGCCCAGGGAAGAAGATTTCCTTAAAGAGACTCAGCTCATAGAAGCAAGGGCACGTTATTTCATTCGTGGGGCCGGGCACTTCAGTCCTCACGGGCCACTGCCTCCATAAAATTACATTAAAAATTATTTTTTGCAGCTGCATTTGTATGAAGACTCATGTGTTAATATCATTTATTAAAACATTCTCTTCCACCTCAAAGTTTAATTTTTGGTCGGATTTTAAAAGAAATTAAAACATTCTTGTGGGCCCTTCAAAGCATTGTGGGAACCAGGCTCTCCTTTACTCTCAGAGCACAAAGCTTGGGGACATGAGCTTCCCAGGCCTCGTGACAGGCTGCCCAGGGTCTGGATCGTTCCAGAGTCAGACCAGGAAGGCACTGTGTGGCCGTGGGCAAGTTACTGGGGAGCCCTCGGGCTGCCTCAGTTTGCGCACCTGCCAAATGGGGAGGACTTGCTCCACCTGTACAGCCCGACCTATTTTGGTGAGGTCAGAGGACCCCTGAGAATCCCATGGAAAAGTCAAAAAAGACTCCCCGTGTCAGGGATCACTCTCGATTCCCCCTCTCTAAACAACTGGTCAGCAGCTTGCCCTGTCTGTGGTACCAAGGTTTGCTCTGGGGCCAGCCTGGCCTGGGACAGGAGGCCGGGTCTGCACCTGCAGGCAGACACTCCTGTCTCTGCGCCTCCAATCACTCACCTGTGACATGGGATTAACAGCAGATGCCACAGCGCAGTGCCTGGCACAGAAAACAAGAGCTCACCAAGTAGCAGCTGTTCCTAGGATTGTTCTCATCATCATCATTATTATCAATCCCAGTGGGGGCAGCGTTCTTCAGGGCATGAACCACCCACGTGGCTTGGGAAGCATTTTGCACAAACATCTCTCACTATTGAGATGCCTAACCAGCCCTACTGTGGCCCCGTCTGCACTGCCAGGGGCTGGGTGTTTGGGGACTCATGTGCCTAAAGTCACATTTGCCTCTGGCCAGCCAGCAGTATGCCCAGAGCCTGCCAAGACTCCCTTTTCCCTGGCCCAGAAGCAGCAGACCATCAACTTCTTGAAGGTTCCCACATCCCAGGGAGTTCCAAGTGGAGGGTCAGACAAAGAGCGCCCCTCCCAGCCCCGGGCTCTCCAGGTGAAAGGGCTAAAGATGCAGGGAGGAACAACAGCAGCCGGGAGCTCACTCCGCCTCCCCCAAGTCACGTAGCAGGCTGTGCCCCCAAATTAAGGTCCTCACAGTCACCTCCAGCAGACTCTTCACCCGGCACTCTAACCCCAAAAGAAGGGAGGAGGGGAGCCCTTAGGGAGAAGCAGCCACCTACTTGGGTCTCGCTGTCTTTGCCAACAAGGACGCCCATGGTGCAGGAGCTCAGCCGGGGGTGATGGCACTCATCCCAAGCCCCTAGACAGGGCATGCAAGTGGAGAATTCAGAGCACCTACCCAGCCCTGAGCCTGCAAGTCTGGCTCTGGAGCCAGTGTGCCTCGGGTGACGGATGAGCCACCAATTCTTCCTGCTTCTAATCAGATTGAGGGGATGTGCGGGGAATTCTGCAGAAACACCCCCAGGAGGCCAGGTGGGGACCAAGAGTCTGCGGTTGCTAGGAAAAGCTGAGCTGCTGCCTGCAGAGACCTGGTCTCTAGGTGACCATCTGCCAGCATCATCAGTAACCCCTGTGCCTCCACAAAGCTGGCTAAGAGCATCCCTCCCCAGCCAGCGACAGCCAGCCGCTTGCCCGCCCTGGAACCCTCCTGCCTGGGCTCTGAGATCACACTCTATCACCACAGAGCCCCCATCCCTGCCTGGGGCCCTGGGCCCAAAATAACCCTGAGTGTGAAACTCTAGGTAAACATTGGTGGGAGTGTATGTATACCTGCAGCATTTGTGAGTAACTGAATATATGTGCTTTGTGTACATGAGAACATGTGCAGGTATAGTGTATCTGCAAGTGTGTGCGAGTGAGTTTGTGTCTGTACACAGACTGCATGTGGGTTTGCATGTGCATAACCCAGAGTGTGTGCGCTGGTGTGTCTATGACAGTGTGTATGTGCCCGTGTGCACTGTGCACTGAGAACACAAGTACTGAGTGCATGTGGGTGAGCACATTGGATTGCTGGCCTTCAAGGGGCGTTTCAGCTCAGGAGAGGTGCATAGAAAGGGGTTTTCGGGCCTGGGTGTTGGGCACTCAGGTTTAGCGGGGGAGCAACTCCCCCTGGGACACTCTACACAGAGGCGGGTGAAAAGCAGACAGCGAACAAGGCTGTGCTAAGGAAGCCAGGCAGCATCGAAGGTGCTCACCGAGGGGAAGAGCAGCTGCCTGTTAGTGAGAGCAGACAGGCTCTGGGCGGCCCAGGGGACAGAATGAGGCTAGGGTCACAGAAATAATAAAGAAGTGCACTCCGTTTTAAGGGAAGAATTAACTTCATAAGTGAGAGGTGCATGTGGATGGGATGGACAGCCTTTGAGAGGTGAGCTCCCCATCAATGGAGGGAAGCAAGCAGCTGCGTGGCCTCTTGCCAGGGATAGAAAGATTATATGCAACCTCAGCAGGGGTGGACTAAAAGCAGATGACCTTGAGCAGACCTACTGCCCTGAAATCCTGTGCTGGTCTCATCAGTTTAACTCTTTCCTGCTAGGGACTAAACACCGCCCTCAGCAGGGATTCGAACATCAGGGACCTTCGGTGGGGTACTTGCTCCAGCCCAGGCCCTACCACACCCATTGTCACAGCTGAGCCCGGACCACTCTGCAGGGGGCTATTGTTGCCCTCCATTTTACAGGTGTGGGGTGGAAGCTCCATGCAGGTGTGCCTCTGGCCCACGGCTCTCCACTGAGAGGAGCAGAGCCTGTGCCCCTAACACTCGTGGTGCTACCCTGCCCTGGGGCTACGGCCAGAGGGGCAGGTCAGGGAGGGAGAATGTGGGCCAGCGGGTACCATGGAGGGCAGAGTGACAGCAGATATTGCCAGGGGGTGGACAGCAACCCCCTCCCTGCTCTCCCTGCCTCAGTCTCTCTACAATGCAGAGGCTAGATTGTGCCACACCTCAGCTCACAAACCTTCAGTGGCTTCCCATTGCTCCCAGGAACTCAAGTTCAAGGCCTTTGAAGGATCGTCACCCATAGTGTCCACAGCTACATTGTCACTGTTCCCCGGACCTGCGGGCTGCTCTTGAGACAAAGGATCATTCCCTCCTTCCTTGAAATACTTTCCAACCTCCAGGCCCGGCATTTTTTTCTCCCTCCCTTCCCCCTCACTGAGCCTCCCCCTCAGCCCCTCAGGTTCCTCCCCATCCCCTTGGCTCTCATCTGGCCTGTGGGCCTCTCCTCTCTCCACGCCCACTCTCTGGGCATCTCCTCCAGCCGCGTGGCTTTCAGGCTTCACCTCCATCTACACCCAGAGTCCTGACATTCAGTCGCAGGTCTAACCTCTCACTCCCTTAACTCCAGACTCAGGCGTCCAGCTGCCTGCTCTTCACCTCCCTGTTCCCAACCCCACACCCATCCTTCTATTCAGCCCATGTGCCTACAAATCTGCCCCCTCTTGGTGTTTTTTTTAGTGAAATCTATTTGACACAACATTGTGTGAAATGTCAGATTGATTTGTTAGTGTTAATATAAATGTGAATGTAACATTTATATATTGTGGTTGCCATTATAATTACATTTAACACCTCTATCATGTCACCTAATGATTATTTCTTTTTAGTGGTTGTAATAATTAAGATATAGTTTCTTAGCAAGTTTGATAAGTCTAACTTTCGGTGCTTTCTGATCTCCATTCTTTAACCTCTATTTTAACTGAACTTTCCTGTGTGTGTTACTGTTGAGATCTTTGTGGGTGTGGGTGGAGAATCAGCTGTTAACCCATGGGGGAGCGGAAACCAAA
The DNA here is from genome assembly GCA_007922815.1 of Macrotus californicus. NCBI lineage: Eukaryota > Metazoa > Chordata > Mammalia > Chiroptera > Phyllostomidae > Macrotus > Macrotus californicus. The sequence goes on from VMDR010000011.1 coordinate 645,418, forward strand.
GCAGCCTTACTGGGCGCAGAAGCAGCCGGGGCCGACCGCTGGGGGCGCTGTGCGGGAGGGAGACGGCTTCGTGCCGTGGCTCGGTTAATTGTGGGGGAGAGCTGGGAGCCCACTGCCGTGCCCACCCGTTCATCCATCCGCCGCACTCAAACAGACTGACGTGCTGCCTGCCATACCCGGCACTGTTCGAGGCTCCGAGGACATGGCAGCGAGCAGAATAAACAAAATCTCCCCCACCCCCTCCCCGTGGAGGTTGCATTCTCCTGTTTGTTTGGGGGGGGCGGGTACTGGGTACTATGGGGGGATGCCGTGGGTACTGTGAGTCCTAGGTCATCGTGAGTACTGTGGGTGGGGGACCCCCAGCTTCCCCCGGCCTCCCTGGTCTGCGCCCAGTGGCACCAGCACAGAAGATAGGAGGGCACTCCTGTGAGCACCCTCACCAGGGAAGCCTGGCGCCCTCCCTGCAACCCACCTCCCTGGGCACTCCTTAGCCAAGAACTAAGTGCCTTACTCAGACCCCTCCTCTTCCTCCTCTTCCTCCTCTTCCTCCTCTTCCTCCTCCTCATCTTCCTTCTCCTCTTGAATCCGGGGAAGCTCCCTGAAATGAAGTCAGAGGCAATAGATGAGCCCCTCTGCAGGGGCACCCCGAGGCCACCTCCTGCCCCCACTTTCAGTAAGACGTCCGGTGACCCTTTGAGACCAGATCTGAACCCCTCAACCAAGAATCAACTTGGGGACCCCCACCCTAGTAGCCCTGGGCTCTCTCTAGCAGCAAGGCCTAAGGTCCTGATGGTGACTATTTAGCCCCTGATCCTCTCTGGGCCTCAGTTTCCCCATCTTTGCCACATAGGCCATGGGCCCGAGGACATGAGACCACCTGTAATGCACTCACAGGCATGTCCAAGAGTGCTTGTTGCAGAATTATGTACAATGACAAATTTTTGGAATCAACCTCAATGTTCATTAATAACAGGCAGGTTAAATAAATTCTGGCACATCCATATGATGGAATACAACACAGTTGTAAAAAGAAGTGCAGTTGATCTCTACATACTGAAGGTAGGAAGATCTCCAGCTAAATTGCTAAATGAGTACAGCAAGGTGCATGCGATAGCCCATGTTTCGTGCAAGAATAAAAGAGGGGAGTTTGTGCTCAGGTGGTCCCCGGAATGGCACAGAAGAACCTGGCAGCCGCTGTGCCCATGGGAAAGGGATGGGTGGGGGGAGGGGAGGGAGGGAGAGGCAGGCTTGGTTCACTCTCTCGGCCCTTGTACACCTCTGAGGTTCTGTGCTGTGTGCCTCTTATCTTCCCAGTCCTTGTCCAGCGCCTTCTCTGGCTCCCACCTGGGCATCTCTTCAGCGGCCACATGTTCCTCTTCATAGGCTGACGCCACTGCCTCAGAGCCCTGCGGGCTGGTGCTGCCCTCCTGACGGTCATCCTCCTCCCAGTGACAGTCAACCTCTTCCAGCACGAGATCGGGCTCCCGTTGCCCTCCAGGCAGGATGCAGACTGCAGGGGACACAGGGTGTGGGGAAGAGTGGGCTTGGGGCTCTGAGTCCCGGGGACCCCCCAGGGAGCCTCAGCCCTCACCAGCCATGGCACCATGATCAGGGGGACCATTAGCAACCCAATCAGTGCTGAAGTGATGGGCTGACACCCATGATCATTCTCCCATTTGTTTCCCACCCCTCTCTTTTCTGCTTGAGGTGGAGCTTCCATTACAGTTAGCCTTTGTTTCTCCCTGGGGCCCCTTTCTTGGGATTTGTGTGGAGCAGAAACTGCTTCTAACCACAGTGTTGCAGGTGATACCCAAAGACCCAAGCTCGAGGTCCACCAGCCACATCCAGGTGCAGGGTGGCGTGCAGTGTCCCAAGGGATGCAAAGAGCTTACCCATGGCCTGCTCCTAGATGTCACCCACTGATGACAGTGTACTTTGTGCCCATAATCTCAGCACCTGCTTCTGGGAGTCTTTTTCTCCTTGGTGGACCTAGAGACTCCACCCTCTAAGGGGGTCAACTCTCTCAGGGAGGCGGTCCCAACTTCAGAGAGGAATCTGCAATTTTCAACACTTCCCCACGTACCCTGGCCCCTGACCCTGCAAACACTGGGGCTGTGAGCATGGCAGAAGTGTGTGCAGGGGAGACTCATCAGGAAGCTAAGCTTACCCCCAGGCAGGAGAAAAGGGGAGAAACAGGAAATTGCCTGGATACCAGGTGTTTCCAAAAGCTCCGTGGATAGAGGTGACTTTCAAGCCCAACATGAATTACTCATGGTGACTTTAAATGGAAGCTGGCCTCCAGCCCCATCCTGTGACTTAGGAAGTTATCGTTTATGGTGTAGAATAATGTATAATAATAACGACAACAGTTACTAGTGTGAGTCCCTGTGCTAAGTGATTTACATGGATTAATTCAATCGGACCTTCCAACCTTTTGAAGTGGGAACAATTATTATCCCCATTTTATTTTTCATCTATTGTATGTTATTCCTCATTCTACTGATGAGCAAACTGAGACACAGACAACACCTTCCTTTACGGGGTGCTTCTCATGTGCGAGGCACGGGGCTGAATACGTTCTGAGAGCCGCTTGCTCCTCGCTGCCACCTCCTGGCCTCTACAGGCAGATGTCACCCCTCGGGCACCCTGAACAGGCCTCTCCCATGGCTAGTCCCGGCTCCTCCAGCCCTACAAGCAGCCCTGGGATTTGCCCAGGGAGGCTCTTCCACGTGTGGCCCCGAATCTGGTGACAGGTTGTGGCACATGTGTCATTCTATATTTCCATCCAGCAATGGTGTGGGGTCTCCACCCCGAGCAACCGCTGGGTGCAAGTTCCTGCCGGACATAGCAGGGGACTTCCAGGAGACAATGCATCCCCTGGCCTGTGAGCTCATTAGCTTTGATGGCAACCCTGCAGGGTGAGAAGTGCACCCTCCCATTTTACAGACCAGAGACCAGATCAGAGAGGCTGAGTGACATGTCTGAAGCCACACAGGACAGCAGAAGCAGTGCCAGGCCTCCTGCACCCTGTTTCACTGGTGGATTATCCCAGGTGATAAATGTGCCCTCTGAGGGCCTCCCTGGCATCCTGAAGAGTCGGGGTGTCCTTGCTTACATCCCCGTTTTCCTTTCATTAACCTCTTATTTAGATGCTATTTAGGGGGTAAGCGTTTTACAGGCATTGCCTCCTTTCCACTCTGTGCCGGACCTACAAGGCATGCCCCAAGCTGTCCCCAGTTTACAGCCAAAGATTCAATGGTGGGGGGAGGATGGTGCCTCAGGTACCAGCCAGGAAGGGCGGGCACTCTGCCACACTGATCCTGCGGCAGGGCCCGAGCAGGCCTGGTACAGGAGCCACTGTTTCTGCCCTTGGGGCTCTGAGCCCCTCCCTGCAGACACACGATTCACAGCTGTCCCAGATGGGCCACTGTAGGAACTTCAGCTCACATGGAGCCTGCTGCTTCTTCTGGGGCTCACACTTTGCCCCTGGAGTCCTGTATGGGCCTGCCACCCCCGACTAGCATCCTCTCTGCCATCCTAGGATGTTGTGCAGGGCCATTCAATGGAGTTCTGACTCCTGCCGTGAAGCTCAGCAGCCTCCTCTGGGGAAGGAGCTCCTGTTTCCCGGACCAGCACACAGGGAGCAGGGGGCATGGCATCTAGGCAAGGCCCCCATCCAGATGCAGGCTGCTGGCACAGCCCAGGCCCTGGCTCAAAGCCTCTCTCCTCTCTGGCAGGCTTGGTTCCCAGATGCTTCAGATAGGACCAAAAGCACAATGCTTGCTAAGCCTGGTGTTCTTTTTGAAGGCACTCCCCTGCTCAACCACCTTCAGTGACTCCCCATTGCCACAGCCTAGTCCCTTAAACATAGTCTCTAGCTTTTCTAGTTTTGCCTTCTACCTCAAGGACTTGGGATTAGCTCTCCCTCTCTTTCTACCAGGACTACTGTCCCCTCACTGCCAGTTTGAGACCTCAAGGGTCTCATACTCAAAGGCCCACCCAGCAGAGCAGATGGTATATATGGGTGAAGTAGTGTATGTAGTGTGGGCCTATTACAGCTGGAGCTTCCCAGTTTTCAAGAGAAGCCAGCCTTCTTCTATGGAAAGCCACCTGCTTTTTAGATGTTGGCAACTAATACTAATTTTTAAAATCACTCCTTGCCCCAAACACATTCGTGGGGTGGCGGGGACCCAGGGCAAGCAGCTTGGGACCGTGGCTCACTTTGCCTCCCCGCATCCCCCACTCCACAGGCCGCACGGAAGCCACCCACTTTTCAACCTGAGCATTCATGTTAGCCTGTCTGAAGTACTCACGTCATGCGATCACAAGTTCAATGTGCTGATTTATGCTCTTTAATGTCAATAAAAGCATCTGTTGCTGTCCACTCCTCGACCCTCTGGGGGAGGGAACTCGGCCAAGCCTAAGAAGAGCCTCTTCTGGGAAAACCCGTGTCCCATGGGGACACTAACTATGTGACAGGCACCAAGCCGAGGGCTGGGCAGGTGTCCACTCAGAGACAGTCCTTCAAGAGCTTTCCTAGCCTTCCGGAGGGAATTCTTCCCGCTGTCTAGTCTCAAAAGCCACAAGATGCCCAAAGCTGACCTTCCCCTTGCTCTGGGGAAAAAGGGCGGCCTCAGTCCCCTGAGACGCAGCTCTGGGGCCCTGGGAGGGACTCTGATTCCCCCTTGCTTGGCCTAGGAGCGTGGAGAGGTCCAGGGGTCACTGTTTAGGGAGTATAGGGGGTCCGTGGCCACTCCTTCCCCCTCCCCTGCAGGTCTTCTCTTCAGGACACCCTTCTTTCCTTCCATCATCTGTCCGTTTGTCCATCCGCTCTCCCAGACTCCCTTCTCCCTTGTTTCAGAGGCCTCCAGCCGCTGCCACCCCTGAGACAAAGGAGAAGACAGAAGGGTGGGTGGCTAGGCTCAGGGACAGAATGGGTGAGTGCCTGAGCAAGTGGAGGAGGGGGGTGCTGGGGGACGGGGCAGGAGGAAGGAGGACCCTCATCCCCAGCCCCTCAGGATCACCCCATCCACTGGGTCAAATAGTGTCCCCGCATAACATAACCCAGGTCCTAACTTCTGTTACTTGTGAATGTGACCTTGTTTGGAAATAGGGTCTTTACAGATTGCATGAGTTAAGGATCTAAAGATGGTACCACTCTGGATTTAGGGTGGGCCCTAAATCCAATGACCAGCATCCTTATAAGAGAGGGAGATGTGCCAGACACAGGCAGAGATCGGGAGGCAGCTAGAAGCCCGGGGCAACGAGGATTCCCCACAGCCGCTGGAAGCCAGGAGAGAGGGGGAGATGGTGTCCCCCTCAGAACCCTGGGAAGAGCCAACTTTGCCTGCACTTGGGTTTGGGCCTCCTGGCCTCCTGGACTGAGGGAGGGTACATTTCTGCTCCTTGGAGGCACCAGTCTGTGGTCCTGAGTTATGGCAGCCCCGGGAAACTAACGTCCAGTTCCTGGCCAGAGTGTTGATTCACCTCATTGCTGCCCTAGTGCCCACTCCTGACCCCTGACCCCACACTCCAGCACACAGGAGGCCCTATCTACAACTGGCCTCCCTCCAGAGGAGCAGGGACATGCTAAGGGGAGCCAGGGGCTCCAACCCTCAACGCTCTGAGCGACCCCTAGTCGGGGGGACAGGGACAGGGGCAGGGGGCTCTGTCCCAGGGAACTTGCCCCTGTCCCTTAACTTCAGTCCAGCCGGGAAAGTGCCGCCAGGCCAAGTGGAGTCCAGTCTCCACTCTGTGAGAACTTGCTCTGTGACCTTGGGCACATCACTGCCTGGCCCAGCAGCCATGGGGGTCCCTGCTCTGTGTCCGACAGGGTAGCCATGAGCTCCATGAGACTGAGCAAGCCCTGTTCTGCCCCTCACAATGTCGCCACCATTACACAGACCCCCTCGCCTCCCACAGCTGCTCTGTCAGACCGGGCTCCACGGTCCGCTGGCCTGCCTGCGCCCTAGGCCACAGTGGCTGTCAGCAACCTCAGAGTCCTTGTACAGACCACCATCAGCCGAGGGGGACTGGAGCTGACGCCCCTCTAGCACTCACCACAGGTCTGGCACATAGCAGGCCCTCCGTGACATGTGTGAATGAATGGATGGATGGATGAATGAATGCCCTGTCTACCTCAGACCTTACCAGAGGCCATGAAATGAAACAAGGGCAGATTTTGGACCCCAGCCCACCCCTCTTGGCCTCAGTCTCTCCCCCAGTCCTGATGCAGGTCTGGGATAAAAGGCACCACACTCACCTGTCCAACCTGGCCACAGGGGAGGGGCTTCCCTCCCAGCTCAAGGGAACTGAGTCTGTGCATCCAGTTCCTCATCCGTCTGCCCTCACCCCTCAGCCAGGGACTCCGCTGAGCCAAACCCACAAGCCCAGGTGCTGGGAGCAGTGGGAGCTCTCTCTGGGTGCTCCCACCTACTTGACCTCAGAGCTGTCTTCTCTACATGGAAGCTGGAAGGCAGGCCAAGTGTGACCCTGCCCTCCATCTCCCCAGCCTCCAGCAGGGGCTTCCTGCCGCCATCTACTACCTGGCCAGGCTGACCTGAGGTGGACCCTCCAGGACATGGGCTCCTTCAGCTCCTGGTTGGGAGACCCTGACTGTGCCCCCCACCCCACCCCCAAGCAAGGCCAGGCATGGCAAGAGATAGCCCCATTGCCCACACAACCCTCCCAGAGATGCACGTGAGGCCCCCGCAGCGTGGCACTTACTGGTCTGCACATCACACGTCCCAGGAGAGTCAGGCTCCTGCACGGGGAGAAAGGGGCAAGAACTGCTATGGCCTCACTGGCTTCCCTGCATCAACTGTCCCTTCTTCCCTACAAGGAAACTATCAGAAGATCCCCTTGCTTGGGGCTTCACTCTTCCCTGCTTCTCCTCTCTTGCCTCCAAGGTGGCCCTCTGCTCCTACCAGAATGAGGTCCCACCTCAGCTCCCTTGCCCAGGCTGGGCCCTGCCTGGAGCACCCTCTCTCTGGTTCTCTGTGTATGAAAAACCCAGGAGGGTTGTCTCAAAGCCCTGTCTGCACCAAATCCTCTCTGCACGCCAGCACCACGCCTTCCCTGTCCCCTACTTCCATCCTCAGGGGCCCCTGCTCTCTGTAAGGGCATCTTCAGTGATTAATTGTTTCTCCCACCAGGCCCCCTTCCCTGCTCTTGGGAAATTCAAAAGCCACACTCCGTCTGTCACCCTAGAGGTCACACGGAGCCGGAGGGCCCAGCCTGCAGGTAGGGGACCCTGCCCTCCCTCTACTGCAGCAGGTCTGCCTCCTCCCAGTTCTAGGTGCCTCTGTGATAATGGCCAATCATCTCCGAGAGAGAAGGGCCAGGGACCAAGTTCTTGGACAGGAAGAGGTGACCGAGGCCCTGCTGCCCACACAGTGCCACCCCTGCTGGAGTCTTAGGTCATTAGAAGTGCACACAGAGCCACTAACTACCTTCTCCCCAGGACATTCCGGTCCTGTCTTATCTCTGGGCCTTTGCACATGAGGGTCCTCTGCCTGAAGGACCCTTTCAAAACCATCCCCATTCACTTTCACACACCCACTTCCTGCTCGTCCTTCAGGTCTCAGCTTGCAGGCCATCTCCACTGGGAAGCCTTCCCTGATGTTCCCTGGAGGCTCCTCCCTGCACCCCACACTCTGTCTGCTCCACCGTGGCCGCACCTCCCCCACAGCTGGGACCACTTGGCAGGCAGGGCTAAACCAGCACACCCAGCCCTGCAGACGTGGAGCCTCAGAGAGTGTGCAGAATGGTTGGGCAGTGTAGATGGGCAGGCTGGGCGGGCTGGGGTCCCAATGAAGACTCCCTTCCCACTCTCGCCTGAGCTCCCAACAACCCTCCTGCCCCCATACAGGGACCTCTCTCCCCTAACCCAGCACCCACCAGCTCCTCAGCCTTCCCACGGAACGCCGGCTGCGGCAGGGCCATCTCCAGTCTATGCAAGAGCCACGCCACCAACCTGTGGGTGGGAAAGAGCCACATGTCCAGGTAGGAAAGTGACACCAGAGCCTGATCCCCCCAACCCAACGCAGACAGCAAGCCTGCCAGGAGGCAGACTAGAACCCAGGTCTCTACTCCAGAGACCATTATCCCCCTCCATGGGCTCCTTAGGCAAGTCTTTAGCTAATGATCAGACCCCAGAAGGTAGCTCAGTCTGCCCCCAACCCCCAGAGGAATACCTCAGACCCCTCACCCACTGCCAGGTGGTTAGGGGGCAGGGGGCACTTGTCAGTACCTGTCCCGATTTTAAATGCATGTACCCTTTGGCCCAGCGATTGCGTTTCCAACGGTTTATCCTACAGATCTGCTTGCACGTGGTGAAATGACCCCTGTGCAAGGCTACCGCTCGCAGTAAAAGGGATGGAAACAAACTCAATGTCTACCAAGTGGCCATGAGAAAGCTGGGGCATCCATATAAGGGAGCGCTTTGCAGCCGTGGAAAGAATGGAGCTGACCTAAATGTATAAAACCTCTTCAAAGAGACATTTTGGGGTGAAAAAAAGCAAGTCACAGAACAGGACACGCAGTGTGCTCTTGGCAGGTGGGTGTACTCAGAAGTGAGCACACTCACAAGCTTCTCTGGGCCCAGAAAATGCTGGGAAGGCCAAGGAGCTGTGGATGCGGTTGCCCTGGGAAGGGGCCCTGGAAACCCCTTTGAATTTTCTCCCAGGGGCATAATTTAAAAAAAAAAAAAAATCGGTGAAGGTTGAGTGTCGGGCTGCTTCCCAGGGAGGTGTGGCACTGACGAGGACTCACCTGGCGGGGTCGCCGGGGGGCGGCAGGGAGGAAGCCTGGAAGCTGGGCTCGGGCTCTGGAGTCAGCTCCTCCTCAGGCCCCGGGGGGCCAGGAGTGGGCAGAGGGTGACTCTCCGGGACCTGCAGCGTGGGCTCCGTTTCCAAGGGGTGTCCTGGGGGCTCTAAGTGTCAGGGAGAGCAGGAGACTAAGACGACATGGCAGGGCTCTGTGTGACCCCTTATGGGCACAGGGAGCCAGACTTGAGAGGCAGACATGACTGAGTGGGAGCCCCTCCAGATGGCTCTACCTTCAAACAGACATGGAACCAAGGCCCAGGGAACAGAAGGGGCTTGCCTAAGACCTCATGAGGCTGTCCCAGGCCCCTGGCTGCCCAGCCTGGACTGGGGAGGGGGCTCTAGCACCCCCACAATAGACCACTCCCAGCAAGCCCTGAACCCCTCCCTAGCCTGAGTAAAAGCTACGGTCCTCCCCCAGGATCTCTCAGGCCCAAGTTGTACCCCCAGCCCAACCTGTGGCCATCTCAGATGGCCCCTTCCCAGGTCCCTTCCCTGTACCTGGGCCCAAGGCAGCGTCTGCAGACTCGTCTCTGCAGCCCTGGATCATAAGCAGGGAGAGAGGACATGGAGCAAAGTAAGTCCTGTGCACTCCCTCCCCTGGCCAGCTGTTGTGCTGGCCTGTGCTTCCCCCTGAACCCTTTGTCTCCCTTCTGCAGCCACTCCTCCCATGCAGGACCCTCCTGGGAGGGGTGGGAACACACTGCTGGAGTAGGTAGGTCCTTCCTGAGACCTCCAGGTGGTCAGCTTCCTGCTCCCCCTCTCCCTCCACTTACCTCGGAGGTTTTTGGAGGCTGAGGCAGCACTTTCTCCAGGCTCTGCTCAAACCACCTGAGCAGCCAGGGTCCGGGCCTGCAGAGGGGTCAGTGGTCAGCCGGGCGGCCTGACGAGTGGCCGGCCACACTGTTCTGACCCCCGACTGGGGCCCCAGGCCTCACTCAGCCCTTCCTGGCCCTTGGCTCCCATTCTGCACAGTGGAGGCCTTGTACTGGATACTCCCAAAGGACCTCAGGTGGTAGGGGAAACCTGCCAACCTCAAATTCTGCACCAGGCTCTGGACCAACAGGCCCAGTCTTGGCCTCCTGGGCAGCAGGTGAGGGGTAGGGGCTGCTGAGGGACCTGAATGCAGCAGTGGGCGCCCTGTGACCGGGACAGATAGGTACAGCTCCATGGGGACATGAGGAGGCCCACACTTAGAAGGGCCCAACTTTTATTTCATGCTCTGTCATCGCAGTCTTAAACTCTTAACAATTTTTTAAAGGAGTCCTGCATTTGCATGCTGCCCTGGGCCTCACACATTTATTTAGCGGCCCTGGGGCAAACGTCGGATCTCTAACCAGTGCGCAGGGCTCACCCAGCGTCCTTCCCCCTGGAGGCCTCCTTGGATCCATCTGCAGGAGAAAGCAGGGTGGTCAGCAGCAAGGGGCCCACCCAGAGACCCCAGTCAGCCCAGCTCAAAACCATGTTTGAACCCAAGGCCAGTCAAGTGAGACACTTGGCCCCATGGGTTCCCCCCAGGGGCAAGGCCCATGCCAATCACCCCTCCGCCCCAACTCTGTAAGGCCTTTCTATCTAGTGGCCTTACCTGAGCCTCCAGTGCTGCAGGGCCCAAGGGTCTGTGTTCCTGCCTGCCAGGACAGACAGACAGACAGGAGTGGGTAGAAAGCCCAGATGCACTGGCCTCTCACAGCCCCTTCTGCCCTCAACCCTCCACCCTCTGCTCCACTCCAGCCCCAGCCATACCTGATCCGGGCCCTCCAGGCCATCTGCCAAGCTCTGGGCTGGCCTGCCGCTAGCGACGGGCTGCGGGACGATCTTCTCCACGCCCCTCCTGAGCCAGCTGAGCGCCCAGGTGCGAGGACTGCAGAGGGACAGAGATACCGGCCTGCCCTCAACCTCCCCAGCCCCAGCCTGGCCAGAGGGGCCATCGACAAGGAAAGGTCTTGGTTTTTCAACCTGAAGAAGTTGGTGGGAATGGCAAACGTCTGTCTCCCCACTGTGAGACTTCAGGCACAGTATCCTCTCCCCCTGAGCCTCGTGTCCCTCTCTGGAAAGTGGGGACACCACATCTTTGGGAGTCAGGTGTGCCCAGTGCCATCCTGAGCCCACCCCTGTCAGATGCTTGAGGGCAGTTTTCTGCATCATCCTGCCTCCCCGCTAGCCTGGCCTGGGGATCCCCATCCTGCACTCGGCACAGGTCCTGTGCTCCTGAAGAGTTGAAGGATTCCTGGGGGGGTATTTCCTTGCAGCTGAAGCTGGCCATCCTAAACATGGAGATGACAGGCTCCCTGCCTGGGCCAGCCCCAGCCACAGATGTGCTCGCTTGGATCGGCACCACCCGTCTAAAACGTTTGCACCAACCAGGAGACTTCATGTGAAAGTCTGGATTTCCGGCATCCTAGGAAAATCAGCAGCTCCAGCCACTCTGGACCTTCATCTCAGCCAGGCACTGAGAAACGTCTAGCCCCACCCTTCCCTTCTCTTGGCCACATCGCCCACATGGCCCAGCAGACGCCCGAAATGTCTGCCTCGGGCTCCCTTCAGCCCCTTCCCAAAATATCCCAAACTTTGCCCGGGAGTAACTGTGGGCCTGAGAGCAGTGCTGGTCCCCACCCCTCAGTGGCTCCCTAGCTTGGGCCCAGGGCTGGCCCCGTGGAGAAGGAGGTGGTACAGTACCTGTTTGCTTCGGGAACCACAGCGACCTGGGCCTGGAGGCATGTGGGCAGGGCGGAAGCAGCCTTCTGGGTCTCTGCAAAAGAGCCCCTCATGTTTTAGATCTGGAGCCTCAGAGAGCTCATTCCTACCATGTTGGAGAGGTCAAGTCAGAGACAGGGGAGAGGGGAGACCCCCAAGGGGGTCAGAAGGCTGGGCCTCCAGCTCAGCTCAGCTAAAAAGTCCTGAGGAGCCCATCCTTAGCCTCTCTGAGCCTCTGTTTCTTCATCTGGGAAATGGGCCGGCCTGCCTCCTGGTTCTTGGACAAGGCTCTGAGGGGAGAACACAGCCCTTTCTCTCCGCCTGCCCTGACTTCCTGGGCCCCCAGCACTCACCCTGAGTGTTCCGGTCAGCCGTAGCTACTTCATCCCCTCCGAATGGCTCCTCGGGTGGCTGAGGGTTCACACAGGACCACGTAAGCCCTCGGAGAGACCAACCTGGCTCAGGCAGGGGACCCTCCCACCCGCCCCACAGGACCAAACAACTCCGCTCTCATAATTGTCTCTGTGAGTCCTGGTGGCCTCACAGCCACCTGGGACACTCCTTTCCTCCCAGCCCCAGGGTCCCCTCATTCAGGGCTGGGCCCTCACACCCCCTCCAAGGTGGTCGCCAGGCCTATCACTTTGCCCAGGAAGCTGCCCCACTTCAGTGGCCTGGGGTGAGGGGACGTTACAGAGAGTTATGGAGCCTTGGAGCAAACTGAGGGGACAAGGGAGGTGAGAAGAGCCCCCACCCAGCCCCCTGTCAGGGCCCTCCCTCTCTTTCTGGGCCAAACCTTCCATTCCCCTCCAGTAGCCAGGGGGACTCCACCCTGCCACCTGCCTCTCACCTGCCTCTGCAGCAGCACCTCCTGTAGCTGTGTGCATGTGTGTGCATGTACAATACACAGACACACGAGCTTGTGCACACTCACACCCACATGCATTTACATACAGGCACAGACAAATGTGAATACATGTGTACCTAAATGGAGATGCAAATATGTATGTGCATGTGTGTGCACATGTGCATGCATGTACCAGCATAAAATAAATGGCCACACATTGCACATGCAAGACACAAAACATATGTACATATACAGTTGTGTTATATGCCCTGGCACACATGCACATATATGCAACCCTGTGTATACATGTGTTCATTTGTGCAGATGTATATATATGCATATACCTGCAACACAAAATCAAACACAGGAGCATACTACACAGACACACACACATGTGCATAGATGCACAAGCATGCAAATCCATCACAGATTCAGAAATGTGTGTGTGTGCCCATGTATATACACTAGCATGCCACATATGCACACAGAACTGCAGGCACACTAATGTGTACACATGCACATGGGTGTATACACCTGCTCGTGCATGCACCTGTGTGTGGTCATGTATGTCTGGTTTTCAAACACACATGTGTGCACAAGCACGTCACTGAGGACACGGAGTATTTCTCTGTGCACACACACATGTGCACATGTAAACACGCAAACTCACAAGCCCTCTAGCTGGGTGGCTCACTGTTTCCTAAACAGCCTGTACTACCCCATGACAGCCTTTTTCTCCAGAGTGCTCCACCTTCATCTGCTCCAGTTACAACTCAGCCCAGCCCTCTGTGTCTAGAAAGCCCTCACCTGCCAGCTTCCAATCTCCAAAGAGAAGATTCTCTCCCTATTCTCAGTCTGACACACTTATTTGGCCCTCCCAGAAAGGTAGAACGGAAGCCGGTGTTGGAGCACACCGCATTTCCGCATCACCTCTGTCTCCTTGCAGAGTGACCTGGGCAGGTCCTGGTCTGCTGAGCCCCAGGGGCAATGCCATATTCCTCATTCTGCTCCCAGCACTGCACCCAGAGCCTGAAGTTCCTGAGAAGCTAAATCAAATCTGTTTAATTGGGCTTCTGATTCAGTTGTCATCAGGCTCCTGAATGAATGAGATATGGACTGGCAAGTTTTGCTGTGCTTGAAGGAAAGTTCCAGAGCAGCGCTGCTGAAAGTGTGGTCCATGAACCCGTGTCAGTCTGCAAACCGTTACTGGCCCGTAGTGACTATAGGCCATTTGCCCCTTAATGTTTATCGACACACCACTTCCTTCACTGAGCAAGTCTTACTGTGAGCAAATACCGACGGGACTAAGCAGATGCCTAGTTACATGGCAGGTGGACCTCCGAGCAAGCTCCTAATCCCACCCTGTCCTGGCCACAAACAGTTCATGCACTGGCCATTCGAGTGACTCTGTTCTGGTTGCTAGAGGCTGGCAAATAACGGCCATGGGCCGAATCCAGTCTGCTGCTCGTTTTGTAAACAAAGTTTTATTGGAACACAGCCATGCTCATTTGTTTACGTATTGTCTATGGCTCTTTTTCTGTGCCAGTGACAGAGTGAAGTAATTAACAGAGATGGCATGACCCACAAAGCCTGAAATATTTACGGTGCTACGCAGCATGCCCTTCCACAGCTTCTGCTTCTTACCAGAGCCTCCTCTTCTAGTCTGGCCTCCTGGGGGGCTGTTTCAGGCTCTGGCTCTGGTTCCGGCTCCACCTCCAGGTCAGGCTCTGGCTCTGGTTCTGCCCCCTCCTCCTCCGCCACCTTGGTCTTCTCAGGGGTCCCTGGGGGCTGAGGCAGCACCCTCTGCACCCAGCCCAACATCCTGACACCTGTAGAGGACACAGTCCTTAGCAACCCCCCCCAGAGTGCTCACAGTGGCTCCCACCATTTGGGGGCCACTTTTGTGGATTACACACTTCCCTTTCCTCTCATATTTTAAAACACTTTTGCAATCATATCTCCAAGTAGAAATACTCGAACCCACAAACACATGTGTGTAAAGAGGCCGATCACAACAGTATTGCAGCACAAGGTGAAAATCATTCAAATATCCATCAGCAGGAGCCTGGCTTCTGGAAAGCACCTAAATGTTCGACTGTAAGAGGGGCAGCTGTTAAATCCATTACGCTGCCTCCGATAATGGAATATTAAGGGTCTGTTTGAACTAACGTGGAAAGATGTTCATGAGCTGGACTCCAGTCATGAGCTGGTCCCTTGAACTCTCTGTGCTTCAGTTTGCTTGTCCGTAAATCGGGATGTTAACAGGTCCTACTTTGTAGGGTGAGGGGATTGTCAGGATGAAATACGCTGGTCGGAGCAGTGACTTGCACACGCTGAGAAGCTTCATCAGTGTTGGCGCTGACTACTAGTCGGTGTCCAGCAAAAATGCTTGTTCTGGAATATCACATTCAGCGTGATCCCCTTGCAAGTTTTTATAAATGCATTATAAGTAATATGTAAATGGAAAATCTGTTTTAATACAGTCAAAATGAACCTATTGTCATGATTAAAATTTTTTAAGATAAAATGACAGTGAATCCCCTTTTTTGTGGTTTACCATGACATTTCAGCCCTGCCTTACATGGGCTCAGTTTCTGGTCTCACTTACCTTCAGGGAATGGGAGCTCTGGCCTCGTGACTAGATCCCTGCAGGATGGGCTGGCCTGCGGGCACCACACAGGTCGGTGGGTGCAAACTCCCAACCCGGAAAGGGCCCTTCCAGGGCAGTGCCCACCACAGTGTGCCCCCGCGCCCACAGGTGCTGGGAGAGTGCTCCTCTCTCTCTCCTCCACCAGGGACCTGGGCCCCAGGCTGGAAAGGGCAGGCACAGGGCCCAGGACCCTGCCCCAGTGCCCAGCTCCCTGCAGCCCCTGGTCACTACCTTCCCTTCAGCTCACAGCTCTGACTGCTATCCCCACTCTGGCCTCGGAAGCCCAGCTTCCCCTATGAGAGGCTGTGGTGGGGGACGGAGCTTCAGCTCAGTCTCCAAAAAGATGAACTTGGGCCAGACACGACCCCTCTGGCCATCCATTCCCTAGAAACAGTGATTACCCAGGTCTGAAGAGCCCACGGTCAGGTGGCGGATTCCACTGACCCCAGCCAGCTACTGGCAGCCTCACAAGCCCAAGCCGAGCTAAGGGCTCTTCAGCCATGACCACACTTGGCCTCGTTCTCACTGCCTCCTGCCCGGCCCCACTGAAAACAAGTGCTGTCATCACACTTTACAGCCAGGGAAATGGAAGCACAGAGAGGTCAGTAGACTTGCCCAAAGCAACACAGCCAGGAAGTGGCCAAGTCGAGTTTACCTTCGGGTCTGCCTGACCCCAGGTGTCTCCCATCTTCCCACCATCGTACCAGCGGGCCAGCCCTGCAAACCCCTCCCAGCAGTCAGCAACCGGCTTCTGTTTCTGAACCTTCTGGAAAGGTCTATAAAAGCCTGCCTCACCCCCAGTTTCTCTCCTCCCCCCAGACTCCTACGTGGAAACCTTTACAGGCCCTTTCTATGCTTTGGCCGCGTCCCTGCTGACCCCACTTTGAAGACGGTGGCTCAGGTAGGAAGGGGGCCTGAGGGTGGCAGCCTGGCACAAAAGTGGCGCTCAGACCACCAGTCCTTCACAATCTGCTAGGGAGCTGGTAAAAATACAGATTCCCAGACCTGCCCAATGCCCCTGCGGGGCCTAGAATCTGCATTTCACCAGCTGCCCTTGCACCACATGGGGAGGGAGAGATGAGGGAAGCCCCAGGGATCTCAGCCTTGCCTGCTTCTTCGTGTCTTACATGCCTTGCTAGCAGGACAGCGTGACGATCCCATCAGCAGTCCCACTGCCACCGAGCCGCCACCTCATCCGGAGTTACCTGCTCAGATGCCGACCACCAGCCAGGAATTGCCTTCTCCCTGCCACCCACAGCTGGCCTCTCAGACACAGGGGGATTAATTGGCAGCACTGGGGCCGTGTGCAAAGGATTAGCAGGTGCCAAACAGGGCTGGGGAGGTGGTGGTGGAAGACAGAAGGATGATGCCCAGAGAGCCAACAGCAACCCCCTAGAGGCCAGCAGGGGTCTGGGACCCAGGCAAGGGGTATCAGGTGGCCCAGGTTTGGGCACCCTGAGTTACCAGAGGACATGCCCAGGTACCAGCGGCCTGGCCCCCCACATACCTGCAGAGTGGCTGGTGGGAGAATGACAGCTTAGAGTCCCCGTGTGATTCTGGGAGACTCCCCAAGGTGGCAGGGGCTTGTCAATGCTCAGTGAGCAGTGACAGTGCACCCCAGCCCTGCAGCACCACGGCCAGACTCAGGCAGATCCTCTGTGGTCCAGAGTCCTCAACAGCTGGGGCAGGGCCTCCGCAGCCCTGCCTTGGGCTCTGCCCAATAGCTGTGGTCCCGGGGCTGGGCCTTTGGAAAGGACCCAAGGACTGATGGGTGACTCATGGTGGGGAAGCTGGCACCCTGAACTGTGGTCGGACCCTAGAGGGCAGACAGGTCTAGGGGGAGAGGACAAGAGGGACAGAGACCCAGTGAAGAGGGGCTCAGTGAGGTGACAGAACCTGGTGGGAGGTGGGGTAGAAAAATATTCAGCAAAGAGGCAGGAACCCAACTTCGTCACAACATTTCTCAAGCTCTTTGCCTGTGCCTGACAGTGTGCCAGCCTCAGCACGCTGGTCAACACAGGCATGGGCCCTGAGCAGCGTGGCTCAGCTGGTTGGGCGTCGCCCTGCAAACTGAAAGGTCATCGGTTCGATTCCTGGTCAGGGCACGTGCCTGGGTGGGGGCCAGGTCCCTAGTTGGGGTCGGGAGGCGGTGCGTGTGATAAGACAACCCACTGGTGTTTCTCTCTCACGTGGATGTTCCTCTCCCTCTCTTCCCCCCTTCCCCTCTGTCTAAAAATAAATACATAAAACATTCAAAAATAAAATACCACACCTTCATTGAGGTATAATGTACATGCCCTGAAATTCACCCATTGAAAGTGCCCAGCTCAATGAGTTTTAGTGAACTGCCCGAGCTAAGCCACTAGCAGCACCTTCCTGATTCAGAGGGCCCCCATCACCTGTCACCCCAGCAAGCTCCCTCGTGCTCCCTGACAGTCAGTCACTCCCCACCCCCCACCCCCACCCAGGCAACCACCAATCTGCCTCCTGTCTCTAGGACCTGCCCTTGGTGGGCACTTTTTGTGAATGAATCACACCTACACGCAGTGCTTCTGTGCCTGACTTCTCTCACTTGGCGTACTGTTTCTGAGGATCATCCACAGGACAGCATGTACCCGTCCTTCGTCTCTTGCTCATTCCCAGGACAACCCCGTGGCCTCGATAGACCACGGTCCATTCACCTGTTCACCGGTCCATGGACGCTTGGGTTCTTTCCACTTCCGGCCACTATAAAGAAAAGCCGCCGCGAACACGGCCTGCAAGTCTGCGTGTGGACCCATGTTTTCATCACTCTTGGCAAGATTTCTAGAGGCAGAATCGCTGGGTCATACAGTCAATCTATGATTCACTTTTTAAGAAACTGCTGAACTGCTTTTGCAAAGTAGTACACCATGTCTTGAGTGGTGGTTAATTACATGGGGTCTCGCTTTATAAATTATTGGTTACATTATTTATGCACTTTATATATTTTGTTATATTTTACAGCTTTAAAAGAGTTTAAAAATAAATGGGAGGGACGTGAAAGAAATCAACTCTGTAGAGTTTTCCGTGAGCAGGGGACCTGGGGGTGCTGCCCTGGGGCTGGGTGGAACACGGCAGGAAGGGCAACTGGGGAGCCAGATCTTACAGGATCTCACAGGTTCAGCACCTGGGCAGGTGTCTGCAAAGCCCACGCCAGTACATGCAAGTAAGTTAGGCTCCCCCAGGGTTTCTTCACCTGGAGGGTCTGTCTGTGGGGCACTGGGCTTAGACACTCATGACCCTGCTTTCTGGGAAAAAGGGAGGGAGGCTGCAGGCCTGCAGGGGGCTGGGGATGATGTCTCACCTGCTAATCCCTGCCCTGCTGAGGCCACCACTCTCCCTGATCCCCTTATGCTGACCCTCAGACTGGCTGCCACTAATCTCCACCCCTGGAACCCCAAGGGCTGGCAGGCAGGACAGCGCCCTGAGGTTTGCAGGAAGGGGAAGACCCTCCCAGGTCACAGACAACCCCCATGACAAGGCCTAGGGCCCTTGCTGAGCACAGAGGGGGAGCCTTGAGGCCCAGAGAGAGACAGTAACTAGACTAGGGACACACAGCCTGCCTTGGCCAGCCCTGGAGATCCCCGCTCCCTGTCTACTTCCCAACATGCCCGGCCTGAGCTGTGGCTTGGGGACAGCAGCCTTCAGGAGGGCTGAAAAGGGGGGGGGGGGCACAGGACCCCTGGCAGCCTGTGGTTGCCAGGGTTGCCGAGGAGTGGGTGCCCTCACAATCAGACTGCAATGGGCATTGTCTCTGTAGAACATTCTTTATTCTTCTACAGTCTCCTAAGGCACTGGGGCCTGGCCCATCTCCTTGATTCCTCTCCCCACTGAGCAGCTGGAAGAGCAGCAAATCCTTATACACTCGTGCACCTGAGACCTGTGCCCCGCAAGTCAGCCACCACTGTCGGTGGGTCAGGAGCAGGGAGTTCCCCCTTCACTCCTGTCGCTGCTCCACTCCCTGTGGCCTCTCCCTGCTCCTCCACGGCCCTAAGTCCTCACCCCCCGCCCGCTCACCCCTGCCCACCCGCATCTCTCACCATTAAGGGGCTCAGGAAGGAAGCAAGCTGAGCCAACAAATTCTCACTAAAGTTGACATGGCTGAAGGGCTCCTGGGAATACCCGCGTTTCACAGGAAGGCTCTGCCTAACCAGCACTGTTTTCCCAGTTCACGTCTATGGTGTCTCTCCCTTTCTTTAAAACGTTTTTGTCTCCCTGTAGAACTTTGAGTAAATGCCGGAGACCTTCACTAAGGCCCAAAGTCCATAATCAGTTACCCAGACACATCTGAGCTAAATCTGAGCCCACTTGCTTCTGCCACTTCCTGCTCATCATTTAAGACTGAAATGCCAGCCCTTTCAGACCTTGCCCTGACCACCGGGCCCCCAGCCTCCCCAGGCTCACAACCCTGTGTTCACCTCAGTCAGTGGCCCTTAGCACATCGTGTGTGTGTGTGTGTGTGATGTTGTCTGAGTGTCCCTGCCACCACACAGGGACTCCTGGAGAAATAGGATCTGGCATCCAGTAGGTGCTCTATAAGTGTGGGACAGCAGATAAGTCAGGCCCGGCCAAGGCCGTGTCCCCACGTGGAAGGGTGTCTGGCTGGCCTGAGCCCTGGGCGAACCCCTTTGTACCCTCGGCTCCCCAGGCATGGCTCGAATCATCGACCTGGTGCCCTGGGAGGACGGCTCCACCCACGTGTACACGTCCCCAGCCATCCTGCTCCCGATGGAGCGGCAGAGAAACCAGCTGGCCGGCGTGAAGCAGCAGCTCTACCACCCGGCCCTGCCCAGCCTACGCCGTATGGACATGGACTCTGTCAGGGCCTGCCTGCCGGAGGATCACTGCCGATCCACCACCTACTGCAGCAAAGGTCGGCCCCTCGTGCCCCTGCCCCTGCCTCCGGCCCCCCCAGGGCAGGGCCTTTGGGGAAGGAGGGATGATTTGGAGGCGAGAGATCTGCGAGGGAAAGGCCGCAAGTGGCAGGTAAAAGCGGTTGAAGGCTAGTCCCAGCTGTGCCACTTCCTACCCAGCCAACCTTGCCAGGTCTGAGCCTCTGTCCCCTTCTCAGTAGAAGGGGGATGGCAGCGGGGCCTGCCCCTCAAAGCCGGTGCGAGGTTAAGGTGACATAAGGCAGGGAGAGGGCTTAGAGCAGTGCTTGGCACCTACTGGCTGCTCCACCAGTCGAGCGCATTGCTGCCGTTGATGCTGTCACTGTTGACAAGGAGAGCTGTGCCAAGATCAGCCAGTGCCGCGGGGGGCGGAACCACAATGGCAATAATTGCAGCTCCTGTCCGGGCATCTCTCCACCTGGAAAAGGGACAGAGACCCTCCTCAAACCTCCTGTGAGTGAGATGCGGCCCAGGGAAGAACTCTCCATGGATCAGAAGCTTGGGTGTGGAGGTGGGGGCACCACAAGAACACACACATTCATTTACTTAGCACCTCATTCGTGCCTGATGCTATGCGGAGTCCCCAGGGAAATGCAGGGTATTGCAGCTAGAGGGAACAGCATGTGCAGAGGCCTGGAAGGGAAAAGTTGCACAGGGTATTGGGGTGTGGTAGCGCTAGAGGAAAAGGTGAGGGGGGGCAGCAGGAGCAGTGGCTGGGACAAAGGCACAGCTCAGGAAGGGCCCTGACTTTCTCAGGAGGGAAATAGGAACCTCTGAAGACTTCAAGCAGAAAGAGGTCTCAGCATTGTGGGGGAGAGGGTGGAGGATGGCCCAGAGGGACTAGAGGTGGATAGTCGGGGAGGGGTGGTGAGGACACTGGGAGAGGCCACAGTCTTTAGGACAGTGACAGGGAAAGTGTTTTGGCCACTGGCCAGGGTTGTGAAAAGTATTTAGGAGATGAAATAACAGGATTTGGTACCGGTGTGAATAGAGGGACAAGAGAGGGAGGAGCCCAGGACAATACCCTGGTCCCTGGTCCCACGATTATCAGAGACTGCACGGCGGTCACCAGAGGTTCCACGCAGATCCCTGCAGGGCCAAGATGGGAACTGGGAAAGGTGAAGTGGGGTCCCCTTCCACAGGGGAACAGCCCCTGGGCTCCCCCCACCCCCACTGCTGTGCGGGAGGTGTCCACACAGCTGGCGGACCTTCCGATTTACTGGCTCTTCTTGGAATCTGGGATTTTTAGGGAAAGCTTCCCATGGTTTAGATACATATTTGCTCCAAGTACATGCTTCAAAAAAAGTAATCGAGTCACAGGTTTAAAATTCAAAGCGCTGCAGCGAGGTACGTTTCACGAAGTGTCCCTTCTCCCCCTCCTCCCACGCCCGCTTGCAGGTCACCACTCTGGGTTTGGAACTCTCCTCGCACGGTTCACTGTTGCAGACACAGACGTGTGTTATTTGCTGCCCGCCCACTTTGTGCTACCAACACATTCAAACACGGAGAAAAGTTGAAAGAATAATGCTATGAACACCCATTACCTTCCACCTGCTTCAGTGAATGTTTTGCTGTTTTTGTTCTCTCTCTCTCTCTCACACACACACACACACACACACACTTTAACAAGCAGCTCCCAATGATAAGAACAACCTCCTCCATGACACAAAACCATTATCAGATGTAGGAAAGTTAACAACAATTGCATAATATCTAACATTTGGTCCATATTAAAATGTCTTCAATTACCCCCCCAAGATGTCTCTTACAGTTTATTGGGGGGGGCAGGATTCAATCTAGGATCATGCATTGAGATTGGTCATGATGTCTCATTAGCCTTAGGCTGAAACAGTCTCCCCACTTTCCATTCTTACTTGGTAACGTTTTTTTAGAGTCCAAAGCAGTTGTATTGTAGACAGGCCCACACTGTGAAGCTGAGCGCGTGCTTCCTCATGGTGTTCTTTATCCTGGCAATCCATTCTCTGTGAACCAAAAGCTAGGTGTAGGGTTTTGATTAGCCAGGTAAAACATTGCTGGCCAGAACCTTTCACAGGTGATGGACACTGTACTTGCCATAATGCTCCTGCGGGAGACACAGAACGTCGCTGTCCCACGATTCGTGATGCTGAGTTTGATGCCTCGGTTACGGTGGTAACCTGAATTGTATCCTTTTCTGCATCCAATCGCCCTGGTTTTAGACTTTAAAGCAAAACGTAGTATAGGATGCACACTCTTCTGTACTCTGGTGGTCCGCTATGGAGAACTTTATTTATTTTTGATAGCTACCCAGTGAGGGTGTTTCCTAGCTTCCTTAATCAGTTCTTTCGAGGCAGACCCTTGAGAGGATCCCATTCATTTGCTATCACAGACAATGCTGGGATGGGCAAACATCTTCCCCACATTATTCCCCAGTCAGGCGGCTAACAAAATGGGGCAAGTTCCCAGAAGCAGGACTGAGGGATCAAAAGGCATGTGCATTTGTAATTCCGATAGGTATTGCCCATTGCTTTCTATGGGCCAGTTTCTGATGGCTGCACTCAGTTTTGGGTTGTTTCCAATCTGATTGGCAAAAATTGGAATCTTACTGTACTTTGAATATGTTTGCATTCACCTTATTGTGCATGAGGTTGAGTGCCTTTTCCTACGTTTAAGGGCCATCTGTATTTCTTGTGTTTTTGTGTGAACTACCTATGCATGTTGGGTACTCATTTTTACCCATTTTTCTTTTTTCTAGGAGTGCTTTCAGGAATAGGGGAATTGAAACTCATCTGTAAAATAAGTGAAAATATTTTTTCCATTTGTCTTTTGAGTTCTCATGTTGTTCCATGCAACACAGGAGTTTATTTTTATGCAGCGAAAGTTATCATTCTTTTCTTTCAGGCTCCTGGATTTTGAGTTAGAGTTGGTATGGCCTTCCTCACCCCCAGGTTAAAAAGAAATTCACCCATGTTTTCTTCTAGTACTTCTATGGTTTCATTGTTTTTATATTGAAATGTTTGATCTAGTTGGAGTTTATTCTGTTTTAAGCCAAGTTAAATAAAAATCTACTTTATCTTAGATTTTTAAAAGTTGTCAAATATATATATATATATATATATATATATATATATATATTTTTTTTTTTTTTTTTTTTTTTTTTTTTTTTTTTTTTTTTTTTTTTTTTTTTTTTTTTTAATCTGAAGCAGTGTGGGCCAAGCCTCCCTGTGTGGGTCTGTGCCTGCTGGCGCAGGACACAGCTCTACAGCTCTTCTCCCGTTCTCTTCCTTCCGCAGACGACTTTGACAACGCCTACTTCACACTCCTTGGTGTCCCCAACAAGCCACTGCAGTGCTTGGTGAGTGTCCTTTGTCCCTGGCCCTTGGTTTGCTCAGGGAAAAAGGGCAAAGGCCCTGCCTGCATCCAGCCCCAAGCACCTCTGGTCTTGGGCTCTACTCCGTGTACTTCCTCAGCTTCTGCCTGGGGACCCCAGTCCCCTTTCCATCTCCATCAGGGGCTTCAGGCGGCCCTCGGTTAGATGAGCCAAGTGTTAGCTCCGCCCTCCGGGGTGGTTTCGAGTTGCCTCCCAAGTTTCTGCATCTTCCTCCGGAGCCCTAACTCCCATCGCTCTGGCAGGACATCACTGCGACCGGCCAGAGGCTCCGTGACAGGTGCCGCGAGGGAAAGCTGGCGCCCATCGTGCCGGGCATCTACCGGGTGGACTGGCCCTGCTTCACGCGCGCCATCGAGGACTGGTCCCGTTTCGTGTCCTCTGCCAGAGAGTTCAAGCTGCCCTGCGCGAGCAAGAGGGGTCAGTATACCGGGCGCGGGGGCTGCCCGGGGCGGGAGAGCAGCTGAGCAGCGGGGACCCTGAAGTCAGGTCCTGGAGAGCTGACTGCCGACGGCCACATGGGGTGGGGGGGGGGTGCTCCAGCAAGGACAGGGCGGGGAAGCTGGGGAGCAGTCGGGGCACTTAGAGAGGGAAGAGCTAAGACGACTGAGGGACATAGACAAGGAACTCGTCTTAGGGACAGGGTGGCAGCCAGGTTCGGACCCAGAGACTCTGGGGCAGAGGCTCAGGGCAGGGTGGGTGCTGCGGCCCACGCAGCAGAGGCTGGAGGCGGGGATTGTTCTGGCAGGGAGGTTGAAGTGGGACGGAGTCTGGGTGAGGTGTGGGCGGGGCTCTGGTGAGAGCCGGGACCGGGCTTGCGCCGGGGGCCTGGGGACTGGGGAGTTGGGGGCGGAAGACGGGCCCTGTCTCCCCAGCCGAGAGTTTCAGCAGCTACGCGGTGCGGTACTTGAAGCCGGAGCTGACCCAGAACTGGCGGGTAGGGAGGGCTCTGCGCCGACCTGTCCCTGGGGGCCGGGCAGGGTGAAGGGGGGCAGAGGCTAACCCGGGGTGGGGGCTGGGGTGTGGGGAGAGGGAGAGGAGACCGAGAGCGGGGTTCCCCAGCCCCCAGGGCTAATATGCCCGCAGAGAGCGCTGTAATGGGGGCGTGCGCAGGAACTGTGGGCTCCCCGCATCGCCTCCCCCGGCTAACCGACCACCCCTCTCCATCCCTCTGGCCCGCCCCAGTACTGTCTCAACCAGAACCCGAGCCTGGACCGATACGGACAGAAGCCCTTGCCTTTCAATTCCCTGTAAGTGAGGCCGCAGGCCCCGGACCCCTGTGAGGCTGCAGGCCCCAGACCCCTGTGAGGCCTGGGAAAAATTGGTCGGCTCCAATACCCCACAACAAAGTCACAATTTCAAAACAAATTGATTGTTTACTCCTACTAAATGGATCACCCTGTCCTCCGGTCCCTGGCAACTGCACCCTTTGAGGGTGGAGGCATTTAGGTGGGGCAAAGGGGCAGTGTACCCCTTCTGGGGGCGTGGCCTCCCGAGGGGAGTGAGATTCCCCGAGGTGGGGGTGCGCCTCCTCACCTCTGGCTCACCCTGCTCCCTCTTTCGCAGGAACGCTTTCCGCCATTTCGGATCCTACTACAGGTAGGGGCTGACCCCGCCCCTGCCCTGCCCCACACCTGGCCGCTGCCAGCTCCTGGCATTGTCAGATCCCTGCTCTGCCTTCGGGCCCTGGCCAGGGAGGCTCCAGAGGACTAATAGCACCCATGATGTCAGAGAGAGAGAGAGAGAGAGAGAGAACTGCGTCCCTCCTGAGGGACCCAGCGCAGCCCACCTGGAGATGGAGGAAGCTGACAGCCTGTCCCACCCAATTTGTCCCTGAGGAGGCCAAGGGTAGGGGTTGAGGGGGTTATCTGGAAGGAACGCAGGGGCCAGAAGAGCAAGCAGACATAAGAAACACTGGAAAGAGCCAAGACTCCGCCTTCCAGGGTGCCGAGAGGTGTTCAGAGCTGGGGCTAGTGTTCTCTGCTGGAGCGGCCACACGTTCAAGCACCTTCCTAATCACGCCACCTCCTACCTCTCCAGCCCCTTTCCCACATTTCAGCAGCCTCCTCCTGGGTGTGACCCAAACCCCAGCACAATCAAGCACTCCACGCCTGTGCTTGTGCTATTTCAGCGCCTAGATGATCCCTCGGTGGCTGGAAAACTCCTCTTCTGTCTTTAAAACCCTACCC
The DNA here is from genome assembly GCA_007922815.1 of Macrotus californicus. Lineage (NCBI taxonomy): Eukaryota > Metazoa > Chordata > Mammalia > Chiroptera > Phyllostomidae > Macrotus > Macrotus californicus. The sequence goes on from VMDR010000011.1 coordinate 670,900, forward strand.
GGATGTCCCGTCCTTGAAGTCTTCCCTGACCCTCTGCCTCTCCCCTCCAGCTCAAACCCCTCCCGCCGGTCCCCACACATGTGAACCCCATCTGATGGCACACACGCTGTTGCATTATAATTACTGATGGAAAGCTTGCCTTCTCTCGCCCACCCTGTGCACAACCAAGGGAACCCTTGCTAGTTTTTTTTACTACTATTTAATGCCTGCCAAGGGAGGTTCACTAAAGGATTGCAAACGAGTAAAGCAGTGCGTGGTTGGGGATCGCAGGGAGATAAAGATGAGGCAAACTGGAAGGGAGGGGGCTTGGAAGTCAAGCAGAGCAACTGAAAATATGTCAAAGGAAATAGGGAGGCATTAAAGGTCCTTGAGCCATAGAGAGAGAGGGGGGAAGCTGTGTTTTCAGAGCTTTGAGGGCAGGAGGGTGGGTTTGGGGTGTGGCCTAGAGAAGGACAGCCTGATTTTTCCCCAGGACACCCTGGAGGTCCCCACCTTGCCCTGTTTCTCTCCACAGTCGTTCCAACTACCTAATTCCCTGGCGTTAATCTGTGGAAGGAGACCGATCCTCAGGCTGCCAGACCATGGCCACCTCAGGTTCCCCAACAGGACAGTGGGTGAATGGTGGCCTCCCCCATTTCCCCAAGAGTTCAGCCTTACCGGAAATAAACCTAATGTTCCCACAGGAAGGTGCAAGGCCAGTGTCATGTGTCTCTGTGTGTGTGTGTGTGTGTGTGTGTGTGTGTGTGAGAGAGAGAGAGAGAGAAAGAGAGAGAGAAAGAGGTCAGCACCTGTCTTCTGCCCTATTGTCATCAAAGCCCCATGCTCGGGACAAAGAGATGGGCACTATGGTCCCTCGCCTAGCTGAAGACAGACACTCTGAGTGGGGTTACCTTGGACGTGGCCACAGAGCTTCCACGGCCATCCCCAGGATAGCATGCCTGCCTTTCTGTCGGCTGCTGGGCGAATAGCAGGGAAGTAGTTGGCCTCTGGTCCAGCCCAGAACCTGGGGCTCAGAGTGAGTCCCAGAACTTGACACAGTGTTCACGTATAATTGGTGCTCAATGTTTGTAGAATACTTCCCAGAATGGGCGTTTTTTGTTTAACCTTATGGTGCTGTCTGGGGTGCAGACCAAGCCTGCCTTAGAGACTCAAGGCTGATCTTAATTTCTTTTAGGGGTGGAGGTGATGATCATTACCCTCACAGCAAGGTGTGGGACCATGGTGTCCATCTCTTTGTCCTGAGGAGGGGGCTCTGATGACAATAGGTCAGAAGACGGGGGTGGGGGGAACAGACAGGAAATGGTAAGCTGGTCACAGAGCCCTTTCCCCCTCAGAGCCCTGCCAAGAAGGTGGCCAGCGTCCGTGTATCCCCCCACCCAGCTCGTGCAGGAAGAAGCCCTTTCCTCCAAGCCCAGCAGACAGGCAGCCTAGCTTGAACCTTGGAAAGCCATTGGCAGAGCCCGTGGGGTGTCAAGGCCACATTCTGCGGCCCGGAGTGCCCCCTCCAACATGCCAGTGCCGAGAAGAGATGTGCCTCACTGAGGCTCGCAGCGGGGGCCCTGGAGTCCTGGTCCTGGTGAAATTGGGGACATCCAGAGAACATGCCAGAGGGAATCAAGTGCCTGGAGCCTTTCCTGGCCCTGCTTCTCCGACACTGAGTGATTGGGCAAATCCCTCCAAGAATGTGATCCAGCAGACAGGTGAGGCCTTGCCAGGTCCTGTGCTGGGTGTTGGAGGGACACAGACCAGATACCATCTCTGCCTTTGAAGCACTTCCAGTCCAGCTGACTCAGAGCTGAAAGCAGGAGGTGAGAATGTGGGCGTACTGAGGCCGTGTTCCTCAAGCCCGAGGGCTGTGAATGGTGACCCACACCAGCCATTTGGACAGGTTCTTGCCCACCCCTTGTACATTGAATCCTCATGTCGTAGATAAGAAAATGTGTGCTCAGGAATAAAGGAAATGCAAAGCAGATGAGCATGAACAAGCCTGATCTAGCATGCACTTTCCATTTTTAAAGTACAAGGCCATGTATTAAGCATTTTGCAGGCCCCATGAAGTGGGTAATTATATGCCCATTTTACAGATGATGAAAGCGTTGGGGAAGCTAGGTGACTGGCCCAAGGTCACAGAGAGGGGGATTGGCAGAGCTGGGAATTGAAGCCAGCCTGCCTGACCCCTGAGCCTGTGGCCACCACAGTCTACTTGCCTTCCTGCTTTGAGAGAGATGCAACCCAAGAGTGGGGAGAAAACCAGAGGGGGCTTCTTGGAGGTGGGGACATTTGACCAGGGCTTGGAAGGAGGAGATATCCCACCAGAAAGCTTTCTTGGAGTTGCTGGCAGTGGTGGAATCTGCAGAGTAAAAATCCCACCCAGAGGCCAAGAAATGGAAAGCCCTGCCCCCACCCAGCAGGGCTACGCTCTCCCAGCCTAGAAGTCCCCTCAGCCTCGGGGGCCTCTTTGTTCATCCTAAATAGGTCACATTAGAAATCTTCCCTGCATTGACTGCCTTGGGGACAGCCCAGCCTCCATGGCCTCAACTCCAGGCCTTCCTGGCCTGACCCCAGTCTACTACCCAGGCCCTGGGCCTGGACATTCTATCCCGGCACCAACCCCATCACCAGTCTCCTGGCTGTTCCGAACACCCCAGATTCTAGTCTGCTTCCTAATCTTTGTTCAAAGCCTTCATTGCCCCTGAAACATGCTTTCCTCATCTCTTTCTGTCCGATCCTACCCTTTCTTCCAGGCAGGCCTCTCTCAATTCCTCCTTTCTCCCCTCATTCTCCCCCCAAGTCTAAAAGGACAGGAACCAAAGCTGATTCACAGAGACTGACTCCAAGCCTCGGGCTCTCAGGAAATGCTGAACTTGCCAGCCTCTCTTATCTCTCCAAGTGGATCTGGGGCTCAGGAATGGGACCTGG
>VMDR010000011.1:673918-801913 GCA_007922815.1 Macrotus californicus
GGGGGGGGGGGGGGGGGGGGGGGGGGGGGGGGGGTCAGGGCCAAGGAGGACTGTCCTAGGGAATATTGTGCACTGAATATCAGCAGCTTTGATATTTCTGTTCCTACCTTTTAACATATGAAAACCTCAAAACTTTCATCTGAAGTTCTTGCTTCACCAGCTCAGTGCCTGGCAAACAGTCATGCTGATGGATGCGCAAAGGCAGGAATGCATACCGGGGCAGGGATGGGCACACATACAGTGGTAGGGAGACCCCACAGGCCCCTCCCCATCCAGGCTCGCCTTTGACCTTCTTTTCTGGCCCTGAGGAGGACCAGGTATTCCAGCCGGAATCTGTGAATCTGCAGAAGATCAGTAGCAGCCAAGGCTTTTCCTGGAGGCATGACCTTCAAGAAACAGAGAAAGCAGCTTGAGGACGGGATGCTGAGCTTATCACAGGCAGCCTGGCCCAGTCCCTGGTCTGAGGCCTGCTCTGAAGGAGGGAAGGGGGATAGTGCTGCAAGGCCAGGATGGAGGACTGGAGACGGGCTAGGGCGCCCACAACACGCCTGCGGGAGCCTGGGCTCTTTACAAAGCTGCCTGCACAGATGGGAAGTCAGAGCACAGCGGCTTCAACCCTCAAAGAAACAGGCCAGAGGGCTTCCCTCCTCCACTGACCAGACCCAGCGCCAGTGCCAGCCCTAGTCCCGGTCATTGTTCCGGCTTCCTGGTCAGCAACGAGCAAGTTGGAGCCAGAGCCCCAGGCTTATGGCTGGAGCTGGAGGCTTGAGAGGTTCAGAGCCCAGGGCTGTCCCCACCCCTCTGGCCAGCCCCCACAGTTCCAGGCTACTTTCATCCCTAGCTGTATGGCTTTGGGCAGCCCCTGGATATGCCAAGGGTCGGTACCAAGGCACGCCCAGGTCTGCCCGGCCCATCTCACAGGGATGGTAAGAGGCTCAGGCCTGCTGGTGGATGTGAAAGGTCTTGGGAACAGGGTGTCGGAGGGTGGGGACAGCCCTGACATTCAGATGGGACAGCCAGGCTGGCTCCCTCGAACCCCTGCCCTCCCACCGCTCTGCTGCCCTGAGCGCCCGCTCCATACTAAGCAGGTCATCTCCCTGTGCCTTTGCCCGCAGCCCAGAACTGAGTATCACTGCCTCCATTTCACAGATGAGGAAATCGGGGCTCAGAGAGGTCCAACTACCTGCCGAACACCTCATCACCGATGAGCCACAGAGGTGGGACACTAGCCAGCTCGGGCTGTGGGGCCCTTACCCACAACAAGCCACTGCCACCATGGCTCATGGGGCTCCACTCCCGGAGTGCAGGGTCCCCTCCCACTGTCCCCCTGCCAGGCTGAGCACAGAGGCAGACACAGAGTGGGAGCTTGACACAGCGGCTAGGACGATGGGCTCCCGAGGGAAGTTGTCTTCGGTGGTCTGCCCTGCCCTGGCAGCGACTGTGGAACCTGAGAGAATGCTCCCTACCCCCACACCTAACCCAAGTGCAGTGCCTCCTCCCACAGCCGTCAGGAGTTACTAACCCAAAACATAAAGCCTACTCCAGCCTCTCCCCCTCGCCCCTCCCAGCTCTGGCTCCCATCCAAGTGTCACCCCTCACGCCCAGGTACCCGCCTCTTGGCATACTGTCCGTGGTTGGGGTCACAGGAATGACTACCCAGAGACTAGAGAAGAGAGCACTAGTCCTTAACCCTAGTCATGATGTCTGAAGTTCCCCCGTGGAAATGCTATGTTCTGAGAAGAGAGCCAAGTCGGATATGGGACAGGGGAGAGAGGTGCCTGTGTGTGGTCAGGTGCACCATGCAGCTGCTTAAGCCGGTTTGTGCCGTTCCTGTCCCTTACAACCGAGAGGCCAGGCGGAGACTGGAGGGCAGCAGCGCGGGGACCAGGAAGACCGGGAGGGGAAAGGAGATACAGGTGGATGCCGTCACCTTCCCAGAATGAGAGCCTCAGGTCTGCAAAGACCCTCGGAGATCAAGGGTCAAGACCTCTGCTTCTGATGGGGAAGTGAGGGGCAGAGACATGCCTGCCTCCCTTGTTATCAAAGGGCTGGGCCTTGAAATGGAGCATCCAGGCTCCCAGGCCAGGGCCATACTCACTGCCCTGGTCTGGGCCCAGGCTGGAGCGTGGACACTGAGGGGAGGGCCAGGTGGGAGCTGTAGGAGCCTCACTGCTTCAAGAGGGGAAGTAGGGTGGTGACAAAGGAAGAGAGTCATCACAGGCCAATGAGCCCAGCCACGCCCAACCAGGGCTCCTCCCCCCTGGCCCTTGCAGACCATCGTCCATTCAGAAAGAGCCACCTGAAGCCATAAAGCATCAAGCACATGCTGGTGCTCCCCAGGCCTCCTCTCTGTGAGCGAGGTGGTTTTTGCCTGAGGCCAGTCAGCTAGAAGGGAAACCAGGATTTGAGCCTGGCCTGGACGCAAAGGGCCCTGGGTCTCCCCTTGCTGAGCAGTGGCCGCCTGCAGGAAGAAGCCTCATGGCTTCTCCAGGGCGGGGGGCCTTCCGGGCCACATACAGAGGGAATAAGAGAAGTGTGGGATCCCCTGGCCTTTTCACTAAGCCCTCTGCACCCATTTTTGGGCCCCTGTGTCATGGGCAGCTCCCTGTCCTCTTGACTTTCTACCCTCGACCATCACCCCACCCCCAGGACAGGGTGTCCCTGCTGGCCACCCTCCACTGGCTCTCAGATGCCCACACCTGGGGAGGTGGTTTCTCCCTTTCTCCCAACCCCACCCTTGCCTTTGAGAAATGAAAGAAGGCTGAGTTGCAGTTGGCCGGCAGGGAGACAGGGGTGGGGTACCAAAGAAAAGGAGGGCAGGAGGAGGGCTGAGGGGGGAGGTGGCTGGGCTGGGCTTGCAGACGGATTGCTGTGCAACAGCGCTTGTGTTAGTGGGCGAGAGCAGGCGGTCCTCTGGGGCAGGGCCCGGTGGGACCCGCTGCTGCTGCTCCAGGCAGGCCCTGGGCAAGCTCTGGTGCTTCCCAGGCCCAGTTCCTGGCTTCTGACCATCTGTGAGTGGCTGATCCCTCACAGCCCAGCTCCCTTTGCAGGGGCTGCGGTTAAACCCCAAGGAGGTCAACAGGCTGCAGGGCCATTTCCGAGGGTCCCGGGCACCTGCAGCTGGCGCACTCAGCGTCTTCAGCTTCCCCACCAGGGACATCCTGCACGAGTCCCTTCGGTTCTCACAACAGCCAAGAAGGGAAGGGTTAACCTCCCCGTTTCATGGATGAGGCACCTGAGAGTTCCCACACCGACTTGCCCAAAGTCACACAAACCAAATGTTCGAAACTCAGGATCTGAACCCAGCCTACGTCCTGATCTCCAGCCTGCCACCCTGGCCCGCACGCCTCTCCCCGCCCTCCACGCCCCGTCCCGCCCCGTGGAAGAAGGACCAGGACAGGCAGTGCTTTAGTCTCTGATGCTCAGTGTCTTTACTTCTAAAGCGTACATTGGACTCACTATATATTAACATCAAAAGGGACTATCTAAAATGAAGTCATTCTTTTTAAAAATCCGAGTTCTCACATTTTTATAGAAGATCCAAAATGGCATGAAATCAAACTATACAATGTTATGAATAGTGTAACGACTGCTTTTAGAAAGCAGAATGAAAATTAAAAAATCAGCAGTTGGAACTGTTGTCGGCCTGGGGTCAATGTCTGTTCAGGGGCTGTGGCTGAGCCCTGAGGGGACGGGTCAGCCAGCCCCTCTCTGGGCACAGGACGGGGACTGGTCAGATGGAGATCGTGTGCACTTTCAGACTTGTTAAGGGGAGAGTAGGACAAGGTGGGGCTCCCTGCTCCTCTGAGTCCTTGGGGCACTGATTAAAGTCTTTTAAGACCCATGACTGGGGAAGGGGCTGAAAGAGGGTAAGGGCAGAGCTGGGGTCAAGTTAGCCATTTTGTAATAAGGGTCCCCTGGGCTTCCCGAAGGCCCCGGACATCCAGTGACATCAGCGGACTCTATTCCCCTATTGAGTCCCTTAACATCACTCTTCCCCTGCCTGCTCTCTGCACTGACACCCTCGGCCGGACAAGCCCTGTGGGAAGCCAGAGACATGGGAGACGCTAGCAGGACCCAAGGGAGAACTCTCTGGCCTTAGAAATAGCTGGAGGTTGCCCAGGGCATCTGGGTGATGTAAGATTGCTGGGGCCCAGGCCAGATGGGAGAGGGCTCCCATGGGCTACGAGGGCTTTGTGCCTTTGGAGGCCGTCCCACAGTCCTTTCACCTGCCCCACCCCGGGGACACAGGCCTGTCTGGGCCCTGAGCAGGGCTGGGAGCTGACTGGGGCCGCGCCCTTGACACTTTGGTTCACACAATTCAAGGAGGGAAACACTTGCTCACAACCACTGGCTTGGCCCTGCTTCCTCCGGGCACCAGGCAGTCTCACAATCCGCCTCCCACAGCAATCAGGGTGGCTGAGAGCGCTTTCCACACCAGAGCCTGGAACCAAGCTGCCAAGGTGGGAGGGGCGCTTCCCAAATATCAGGGTTAGACCTCCACACAAAAGCTGCCCCTCCTCCTTTCCCTGTGGACAGCACTGTCCCGGGCACTGTCCAGGCTGTGTCCTCCCCAGAGGAGGACTTCTCTGCCTCCTCCCTGTGGCTACGCTGACTGCGCCCCAGGCAGACCCAGCCCTCAGACACACAGCCCTCTTACACTCCTCACGGGTCAGAAACCTGGGGGAGGCCTCGCCCCTGGCTGGAGCAGCAGGCCTGAGGTGGCTCCTGAGGTGCCCTCCTGGTCCCCTAGACGACATTGCGAAGCTGGCCTTCTCCCTCAAACACAAACTTGAAGGATGCCCTGCACCCGACCCACCCCTGGAGTCCAGCCCTCCTCCCAGACCCTGCCACAACCATCCTTTCCTAACTGTGTGGTTTCTAATCAGGCTAAAGGCTCTGGTAGGTTGGGCTGGCACCCACCCCTCCTTGGGGTGGAGAGGCCACTTGACTTCTGGTTCCAGCCTGGTTCCAGGCCCCCAAAGACAAAGGAGGCAGATGGCTCTCAAGAAAATGAATCCTATAATGGGAAAGAGGTTTGTGGAACCACTGCAATCTGGCTCCCCCACCTCCAGGAAGGTACCAGGAGTGCCAAGTCCCTCCACCTGCCCAGTGCTCTTCTGTCCTCATGCCCAAGGACTCTGAACATGGAGCTGGGTGGGGGACCTCCATACAAGGAGGCTGGACCTGGCCCGGGGCGGGGCTAGGGCAGGGACTCAGGGTAGGCAGGCGGCCACCTGGTAGGCGCCCTCCGCAGCAGCGGCCGCAGCACTATGCTGCGCACTGTGCTCCTGCAGCAGGGCGACGTCCAGGAAGCGCTCACCACACCACACACACTTGAACTGCTGCTCCCGGGCGTGCACGCCCTGGTGCTTGTTGAGATGCTCACGTTGCTTAAAGGCCTTGTCGCAATTGGGGCACTTGTAGGGCTTCTCGCCAGTGTGCACGCGCCGGTGCCGCTGCAGGTCCGACGCGTACTTGAAGCGCTTCTCGCAGTCCGGACACTTGAGCGGCTTCTCGCGAGCTGGGTCGCAGCGGTGCTGCACGAACTCCGAGGACGAGAAGAAGCGGCGCTCACACAGGGTGCAGCGCAAGGGCTTCTCGGCCGGCGAGCAGTGGGCTAGCTGGTGCTTCTGCAGGGCCGATGCCCGTTTGTAGGCCTTGTTGCACACGGGGCACTTGAAGGGCCGCTCGGTCGCGCCTGGCAGGCACTTGTGCCGCAGCAGCTCGGCCGACTGGTCGAAGCCCTTCTGGCACACAGGGCACTTGAAGAGGGTCTCCAGGGTGTGCACGTGCTGGTGGTAGAGCAGGTGGCTGGGCTGCCCGAAGCCCTTCTCGCACAGGCCGCACTTGAAGGGCTCCTCAGTCTTGTGCGTGCGCCGGTGCCGCATCAGCGCGTACTGCTGCTTGAAGCCCATGGGACACAGGTCGCACTTGAAGGGCCGCTCGGCGCTGTGTGTGCGCTCGTGCTGCCGCAGGTCCGACGGCCGCTTGAAGGCCTTCTGGCACTCGCCGCAGCGGAAGGGCCGCTCGCCGCTTGGCGTGCACGGGTGCTGCAACAGCTCCGAGGACTCCTTGAAGTGCAGCTCGCACACGTTGCAGCGAAACAGGTGGTGCTCGCCCGAGTGCGCATACATGTGGCGCACCAGGTGGGAGCGGTGCTTGAAGGTCTTCTCGCAGACCGAGCACTTGTAGGGCCGCTCGGAGCTGTGCGTGCGCTTGTGGTGCACCAGGTGCGACGACTGGCTGAAGCTCTTACCACACAGTGTGCACTTGTACGGCTTCTCACCCGTGTGGATCCGCTCATGCCGAGACAGCTCCGACAGGTGCTTGAAGGGCTTCTGGCAGATGGGGCAACTGTACGGCTTCTCGGCCTGTTCAGCAGGGGTGACAGCGGGCGGGGGCGCTGGGGGCAGTGAGGGGGCAGCAGTGGCCGCTGGCTCGACTGCCTCACCAGGCTTGTAGGTCTTCTCACAGATGGAACATTTCACCAGGCCACCGGTGCCAGTGTGGGCACTGTGGTGCTGGGCCAGCGAGGTGAGCAGCGAGAAGCCCATCTTGCAGACGCCACAGACGAAAGGCTTCTGCTCGGCCTGCACACACTGGTGCTCCAGCAGGTCGGTAGCCTGGTGGAAGATCTTGAGACACTGCGTGCACTGGAAAGAACGGTCGTGACCCGCCAGGCACTGGTGCTCATGCGGGCTGGACAGGTGTGCCAGGTCGTGACCACACACACCGCACTTGGGGCCCGGCTCACCGGCTGCCTGCAGGGGCTCGTGCTGCGGGGGCTGTAGGCCCGGGTCAGGCTGCAGGAGGATGCCATAGACGGCACAGCCCAGGGGGTTCTCAGCCGTGCCTGGGGGCAGCGAGTGCTCGGCTAGGGCTGGTGGTGGTTCTGCGTGATGCTGCGGCTGCGGTGGCTGCGGCTGCTGCGGCTGCGTCTGCGGCGGCTGCTGCCAGCTTTCCGACATGCTTGGGAAGATGAAACAGGGTTTGGAGAGTAATGGCTTCAGTTTCCCTGATTAAGATGACCCAACCCAGAGAGAGAAGCTGCCCAGGATCAGGGATGGACAAGGACCTTGGACAAGGCACAGAAGAGGGACCTGTCAGATGGCCCAAGTCATTAACCAAGACAGACTACAAGGCTCTGCCTACAAGACAGGGGGCTCTTCGAGGCAGGGTGCCAACAACGCCAGGGAGGCTCTGCCTTCCCCGATGATGGGTTCTGTAGAGAAGAGAGAAATTGTGAGACTGAAGCAGGGACATACAAGCTGGGCCTGCCTCTCCCTGTCCTGCCTGCACTTGCCACATTGACATGAACCTGGGAAGAGAGAAAGGATCAGGGTTGGGAGATCAGCTCCCTTCACCCTCTACCAAAGAGGCCTGCTGGCCGGTCAGCTCCATCAGTGAAGGGACAGTGGCTGTCTCCTCCCCACCTGGGCCTGGGCGTCCCAGCCTCCCAAGTACCTCCGACCCTTTTTAATCAGCGGTCTCACAGGCAAGAGGCTGGGGTGATCTGCCCACAATACAAAGAAGTCACAAATCCTGCTGATGCTCCAAGAAAAGACTGACCAGTTTGGGCCACGATATCCAAAACAAAAATTTTAGCAGTGTAACTTTTTTTGCAAATAAATTCTTACTTGGAAACCCAATATGTAAAAGATAGATAAGAGCAGAAAGGCTCTGGCTGGAGGCCCCCTGAGGCCTGCCAGCTCCTCTCCCATCGCTGCCCTGAACCTCAACTCAGGACACCATTGCTGGGCGGAAGAAGCCAGGCCTCCCAGATCTGAGGGTCCAACAGCAAACAACCTCCATCAGTCAACATGTAAAACAACCGCATGGAACAAAGGACCGTGTCAAAAACCTCCACATCCCTCCCAACTATCCTCCCAGGTCCTCCACCCTAACCATGTGCCTGCTCTCTCTCCACACACAGGTTGGATGGTCTTGCAGGGACTTCAGCCAATGCATGATGGGGGTTAAATGGTAGGTCCACAGTCCCACCCAGCTTCTACAGCTACAGCAGAATCTCCCCATTCTAGTAATCTCCCAGAGCACCAAAAAAAGTGCTAAATCCTCTGATCTGTGTCAAGGCCTGCAGGAAGATACAAGGGATTCCGAGTCTGCCCCTGCACTGTGGGGAGTAACATGCTAACCACAAAGCATTGCTGCTCGCCACCTTTCCGGGGATAATCCCATTCCCTTGCTCCAAGTCTGTAACTTTCTGGGTAATCAATGAAGGTAAAGACCACTCAGCCCAGGCAAATCTCTAACTCACCACTTTGTGGCAGCACAAGGTAACGACAGCGAGAGGAACTTTCAGAATTAGATGTAACCCACTTTCAGGTTCCCAGTTCCTCTGCCTCTAACACTGAAAAGTTTCTAAGTTTTCTCCTGCGGGAAAGAGAAGGAAGGGGATGCCTTCACAAACCAATCTGGCCTCTAATTGCTCTGCTAAAAGCTGTCATCCTCCGCATCTTCCGGGAAGAAGGAAAGAAGCAGTTGCTTTGGGTGAAGGCAGCAGGTTGCATGAGCGAGCAGGTGCCAAAGCCTCCCCAGAAAAGAGGGAAGCGGGGGCTACTCCAAGAGCGGTGTAGGTTAGGCTGCACCAACACAACTGTTTTTTCCAGCATGAATGGCTGCCAAACATAAGGTCCCTGGCCAGGGGCCCCCTGCTCTACTGCCCACCCACTCCAGGAAGGTGCAGCCATGAGGCCTCTCTGATTACTCTGCAGACTACAGCAGGGAAGCAAGGGGAGGCCCACACCTGTGCCCCACCCCAGCTCTTCCTCCTCCCTGGGAAACCTAATGAAAGCCCATCACCTCCCCGCCTGCACTGCCCGCCGTCCCAGCTCAGCTGCCTCCTGTCACCACTCGCTGGGTATGGCCTGGCCGCGGCACTCCGAGCGCTGGCCCTGGAGCCGCAGGCCGGGCCCGGGAAGCGGCTGCGCCTCGAGGCCGGCCTGGGCCGCCCAGGAGCTCAGAGGCCGCTGGGTCGGGCCGGAGGGTTGGGGGGCCGGCCGGGCCGGCTGGGGAAGGGGTGCGGCGGGCTCGAGAGTGGCCCCCAGACTCGGCCCCGGGCGCCCAGCCGCTCACCTGCTCCAGGCCGCCCGCGGCGTCGGGCACGAGGCGAGTGGCGACCCGCTGCTCTCTCCACCGCCCCTTTATTCCGGCCCGGTCGGCCAAGGCGCGGCCTACGCGCTCTGCCAATCCTCGGCCTCGCGTAGCGGCTGCGGCCGGCCCGGGGGCGGGGAACGGGCTAGCGGCGGCCGGAACCGAGGAAGCGACGAGCGCGGCCGGGATAGCGGTTCGGGGAGGAGGAGCGCCAGGAGGGCGGGCAGACCGACCGACGGCCTTGCGGAGACCGGAGGACAGGCGGGCGCGCGGGGGCCAGGGAGGCGGGGCCGGAGGAGGAGCGGCAGCCGGGCGGCGGCGGCTGCGGGAAGGGCGGACTGCGCGGAGCGAGGCCGCCCCCTGCCGGGGACCCCGAAGCCAGGCCGGGCCGGACTGGGTCGAACAGCCGGACGCGCGGGGCGGCTTTCCCTTCGCCTGGCCCGCAAGCCTCAGCCGACTCAGGGAGGAGACTCCGCTTCCGATCACCCTGCTCAGCCTTAGGGGAGGGGGCTCCCGGGACCCGGTCCCCGGTCCGACCCCTGCACCTGCGAGGAGGGGCCTCCGAGACCCTCCGGTCTTCTGGAACGGACCCGCCTCTGACTGCTCAGCTGGCTCTAAGGGGAAGGGGCCGGGAGCTCGGACTTTGGGCCGGCTTGAGTAGGGGTCTCCGCTCTGTCTAGTGCGCTGTGCGCTGACTTAGGGACCGTCCGCAGCTGGGAGGTCTGGTCCCGGGTGGCTGCAGAGCTCCAGACGATCTGTGAAATGGGCTTGGGAGGCTGAGGACACCCGAGGTTCCGAGTTGCCCTCAATCAGCAGCGAGCAGCAGCCTGGCTGGGTGGTGGTCTTGCTGGGCCCGCCCGGGGCCCGCCCAGGGCCCGCCCCGAGGCGGGGCTAACCCAGGCCCCGCCCCCAGGAGGGCATTTCCGGCGCGGCGGAATTCCGGGTGTAGAGTGTGGCTGCTACCTGATCTGCAAGGTTGTCTCGGAGCAGATCCAATGAGTGCTGCTCCCCTGGTGGGCTACAGCAGCAGCGGCTCAGAGGATGAGGCCGAGGCCGGGGCTCAGGCTCTGCCGGGGCCTGGATGCTGCCCTCGGTGAGGAGCGGAGTCTTTCTGGGGAGGGTGCGGGTTCACGCGAGACCCGGGGGGATCGGAGTGTCGCTGGAGGGTGGGACAGTGCAGGGCGAGCTCGGCGGGGAAGGGGCACGAGGGAAATGAGGTTCCAGGGGACACCTCTGGGCAAAGTCCCACCCCGGCTGGGCCAGGGTTAGGAGGAAAGAAACCTGAGTTTGGGTCAGCCTCTGCCATTGGCTAGCTCCTGACGCGCATCACTGTACCTCCTAGTCCGATTCTCCGTTTAACACAGTTGCAGAGGAATAGCTGAAGCGTTAGAGAGTTTTTCTCATTCATTCAATAAATATTCACTGAGCACCCACTCTGGTGACTTTGGGACTCGGCAGTGAACAAAACCGTCCACGTCTCTTACTTCGTGGAGCCTCGGTTCTTACGTGCCAGGCCTGGTGCTTGCTGAGTGCTTTTCCAGCAGCATCTCAGTTGATCTCACCATAGCGCTATCAGGTAGAAGAATACGTTACAGATGGGGAAACTGAGGCCCACAAAGGGCACATCACTAGCCCAAGACCACAGAGCTGGAAAGTGCTGCTACTCCAGCTCAGGCCTGTCCCTTTAAGGAAAGTGACCTCCGAACCACACATTGCTGCTGCCTGCTCAGTTGTTTCGGGCTCAGGACCATGCTCCCTGCTAAGGTCTGCCTCTCAGAGTCTGAGTGGTTGGGGAAAGAGCTTTGTAGTTACCTAGAATCTGCTCACAGCACCTGGTGGGAAATGGATGCGCGGAGTCACCCTGTACAAGTGGTTACAACCTGCGTTGTGTGTACAGAGGTAGAGAATGCCTGGGAAATACATATGCACATTTTCTGTTCTCCCTTGCAGTGGCCAGAGCCCCCTTCCCAGCGAGAGGTTGCCAGTACCGGACAGTGTGCTGCACATGTTTGCAGGCACCGAGGAGGGGCTCGAAGATGACAGTGCAAAACATGGGGGCCGGGTCCGCACCTTTCCCCATGAACGGGGCAACTGGGCCACCCACGTCTATGTTCCGTGTGAGTAATGTGGGAAAGGCAAGTGGCCGAGACCATTAGGTGCCTCTTGATGGGAGAAAGCTGACTCCCACCGGGAGGAAGAAGCCAGAAGCTGGTGGTGGCAAAGATGGACTCGGCTCAGAGACAATGAGGGTCAAGAATTGGGGGATTTTGCTGTCAACTTAGTTTCAGGTCATTGCCTGGAATAGGTTTTATTAACCCTAGGTATAGTGTCCTCTCTGCCCATGAGGAGGTGACCAAGGGAGGGTGAGGGCAGAGTGTCATGGCCATCCCAGAGTACAGCTGCAGCTGGCACATGATTTCTGAGAGGCCTCAGGTGCACTGGGTTCTGGCCCCACTCCCACCCTAAGAAGTGAGTGACAGGCAGAAGACAGTAAATGCCCCCCATCTTCAGAGTCAGCCCTCACTCCACGACCCACTACTCTGGGTGCCTTTTAGTAAGTTACTGGACTTCCCAGAGCCTCAGTTTCCTCATCTCTAAAATGGGGATAAGAGGAATACCTGTCTCCTAGGACCTTGGCGAAGATTAATTAAATCAGATAATCTATGGCTAATTCTTAGCACAAGACACAGAGTAAGTAGTGTTTTTTGTGTCACATAAACCCTTAGAGCCCCTGTTTTCCCATCTACAGGATGGGAATGATTCACTGTAGTGCCTGCTCGCCAGGGTATTTGGGCAGAGTGAGTAACACACTGGGTCTTTTTTACTCGAACTGTTTACAGTGAGCCTAAGTGTGTTACTTCTACAACCAGAAATACGTATTAAAATATTATTAAAATACATAGACACAGGTTGCTGCCAAGGCAGTTTTCTCCTAAAACCCAGTGTAAAAAAGGCCTTTGCCTTGTGGGCTTCTTCACGCAGTCATGCCACCCTGGCTAAGAGAATGGCCCACCCTCTTTGCTGTCTCCCTCAGATGAAGCCGGGGAGGAGTTCCTGGACCTGCTTGACGAGGTGCTGCCCCACGCCCAGACGTACGTCCCCGGGCTGGTGAGGATGGAGGCCTTCCACCTCAGCCTGTCCCAGAGTGTGGTTCTGCGGCATCACTGGATCCTTCCCTTCGTGCAGGCTCTGAAAGACCGCATGGCCTCCCGCCAGAGGTGAGGGTCGCATGCTGCCTGCCACCCCTCCCTCCCCTCCCCTCTAAGGCTCCTCTTCTTGCCCTGAGCTACCCTGGGCATGGAGGAGCAGGGTGTATCACCCCAGCAAGCAGGCCAAACTTAAAGTTTGTTAGAACATCGGGAGCTGCTTGCTCTACACCTCACCCTGTGTGACCTAGGCCCACCACGTAAGCACCTGTGTGCCAGTCACAGAAGGGGTGATGGCTGCCTCAGAGGGGACTTGGGAGAGTGGAATGTGCCCTCAGCATGGCCCTTGGCGAAGGATCTGGACTGGACGCCACTTCTGGTTTTACCTGCCAGCCCAGGGCTTTTTTTTTTTTAACTATTTTATACATCGTCTTCCTACCAGAAATGCCTTTCCTCCTCAACTTGGCCGGCTCAAAGCCCTGCTCCTTCACTGCTCTCCCAGGTCGAGTTTCTCCCAGAATCCCTCACTCCCAGGGGTCATCCATCCCATGGCTATTTACACCCTAGAGCTCATTTCCAGTCAGTCCCATGTCCCTTTGGAGCCCAAGCCCCTGTAGGCCCAGGAATTCAGCTTCCCTCCGAATTTCCCCATATGTCCTTTCCAGGTGCTTTGCTCACCATAGGCATCAGTGGGACACATATTGAATGAGAGAGCAGCCAGAGAGAGCCCAGAAATCAAACTCTGGACCCTCTGATGTTATTCTAGGGGAAGCCTAAGAAGCTGCCCCGTGGTTTTATCTGCAGAGCCCTTTCTTCAAGTGAGGTGAGTGAGGTGTTACACTAAAGCCCAGATGTGTAGATGTGAGAGAGAGAGAGAAACAGCATCTTCCAGTTGGAGCCCCACCCCACAGGTCAGGAGGCCTGAGGCCCAGGAAGCCCTTGGAACTACTCTGCCTGACTGAGGAACTGCCCGTTGAGTGTGACCCCTTCTGGAGGGAGAAGTGGAAGGGCTTTGCTCCCCTTCAGTCAGCCACAGATTCGGGACTAAAACGCAGCTTGCCGCCCAATCCAGCCCTGCCACCTTTTTTCAAATTGTCACTCCCAAATTTATTGAGTCACACATGTATCAGTTAGGAGTCCCTTGATGGAGCCAGAAATCCACGCCAGTGTGGCTTAGACGGAGAAGAAATTTACACAGGCTGTGTACCTAAAAACTTCGGAGGTGGCACCGGATCCATGCGTGAGTGGACTGGGGCGTTCAGAAGATGTCAGATGGCGCCTGACCCTCTCCATCCCTCAGCTCTGCCCCGTTTGTGCTGGCTTCATCCTCACGACAAAAAAGGAGGCCACCAGCATGTCCAGGCTGCCCATCTACCGACCTGGAAGGGCAGCTCTCTTTTCCAGTAGCTTCAGCAACTGTCACGGGAATGACTTTGGTTGGTCTGACTTGACTGACAGGCTCTCCAGGATCCCAGAAACACCAGAACCAATTCAGAAAACTCACCCTTAAAATTCTGCTCCTCTAAAACACTCTCAGCTAAAATCTGTAGTAGGGTTCTCTAGAGAAACAGACCCACGGGATACAGATACAGAGATTCAGATACAGGTATATCAATAGATACAGATACGAGATTATTATAGGAATTGGCCCATGTAATTGTGAAGGTCACCAAGTCCCACAATCTGTCACCTGCAAGCTGGAGAACCAAAAAACCCAGTGATGTAATTCAGCCCAAGTTCAAGGGCCTGAGAAGCAAGGGCGGAGTGCGGGGGAGACTGAAGGTATAAGTCCCAGTCTGAGCCTGGAAGCCTGAGAAGCCAAAGCTGGATGCTGAGGGCAGGAGAAGATGGGGGTCTCACTTCGAGCACAGAGAGTGAATTTGCCTTTCCTCTGCTTTTTTGTTCGGTGTCAGCCCACGATGCCCACCACACTGGGGAGGGCCATCTGCTGCATCAGTCCAGCAATGCAAATGCTACTCACGGGCAGAAACACCCGTGCAGACACACGCAGAGATCATGTTCCGCCAGCTCTCTGGGCATCCCTTGGCCCAGTCAGGTCGACACATAAAGTTAACCATCGTAGCTGGGCACAAACATTCAACGTCCACACCGGGCTGTCTGTCAGGCCCCTTGCAGAACGCTTCCTAAACTACATGTAACCAAGTTCCTATCTCGGTGATTTTCCCCCAAAGGGGTGCACTGGGAGGCGGAAGGCTGATGGGAAAGCCAAAAGTTGACTGATTCTGCGCAGACACTGGGGTGTTGCGTTCCCTCAGACGGGGGGGAGACCTTGGCCTGGAGGCTATAAAATGATCGTTTCCTGTAATGGGATTTGCCAAGTTAGCCCACAAAGGACAGCAAGCCAGCCTGTCCCTCTGAGACATCCTGTCCCAGAGAACACGGCAGGAACCAGCCAGAGTCGAAGCACTTACCTGGCGGAAGCTGATGGTCCCTGTGTAACTGCTTTCAGTGGTGAGTGGGTGGGTGTTTCTGCCCCGATTTCCTGCCAGCAGAGACCCACGAAGGTGTTGTAGACAAGAGCAAGGACTTTGGAACCAGACCGAGGTTCAAACTGTGGCTTACCAAATCCAACCTCACCGAGCCTCCGTGTTCCTGTCTGTAAAATGGGCATCGTCGTGGTGCCTGGCACATGTTCTTGTCACTGCTTAGACTAGGTCAGGATTGTCTTTTTTAAAACTGCAAGGGACAAAGTGTCCCTTAAGTGATCTATTACCGCCTACTTGATAAATGAGGCTTTTTCAGTTCCCGTAAGTTGAGAGAGTCTCAAATTGTTTAATGGAATGAATGGCTATTAATAAAGTGCGATTTTCGCTGGCGTCCGGATGAAACTATGTGTCACTCGAACTGGGTGATTACTTGAGGTCTTGTCCAGCTCTAACATTTTAGGGTTCAGCTTAACACCTGCGTAACGGGGTGACAATTCTAAGTTTGAAATGAGTTCACTACTATATTTTCAAAGTGCTGTTTTTTAATATAAATTTCTGATTTTTTTTCCTTATTCTGCCTGAAATGTGGTCTTTTCTACTAAATTTCAGATTCCGCTTTACTGCCAGCCGGGTAAAGATTTATACCAATCAAGAGAAAACCAGGTGGGTGTTCCCAGTGGGCCCTGGCATTGCCAGAAGATTCTCTGGAGTAAAGATGGAGGACTTGCTTTGCCTCTGGCCTTGTCTGTCATGGTTTTTCATTTGTTTGTGTTTTAACTGACTCTGGGACTACAAAGGCAGAAGTTCCCAAATCTGGACCTTTCGTTAAGAGAAATAATAGAGGGACATGGTGGGGAGAAGGGAGCAGAATCAGAGAAAACATCTCCTTGTATTGAAAAAAAGCCAGTGACTGAGAAACAGTTACTTGGGTTCCTGCCCCACTCTCTCCCCAACTTAACATTCAGCTCACACCTTCGCCTCTGTGACCTCCCGTTTCTACGCTGTCACAGGCCTGTCCTGGATACAGTCCTCATTGGGCCCTGGTGAGGCTCAAATGGGCCAAACAAGTTTTTGATGAGCCTGAGAAGAAACTGTTCCTACCCCAGCTTCAAAGCAAGCCTCCCTGTCTGATCCCCTGAGCTGCCTTCTCTGGGCGCTTCTGAGAGGGCTCGCTCGTCCCTTCCCTCTCCGCCGCTCACGTTCACTCACACCCCAAGTTGGAGCGAGAACGCAGGACCTCACATTCTGGAGGGCAGACGGATAATAAAGCAAATGAGATCGTCCATAACTCTCACATGAGATGATAGGAGCAGGTGGCCAAGGAGGGCACGAGGGAAGTGCCCGGGGAGGTGGCATTTGCTGGGGACCCAAGGAAGAGCTGCTGCGAGAACTTCCCAGCAGAGGACACAGCAGGTGAAGTGACTGAGGCAGGAAGGAGCTTGGCATGTCTGAGGAGGCCCCCCGAGGTGGAACCCGGGGAGCAGGTGGGAGGCCGCCGAGTGATGAGTTGGGCAGGCTGAGCTCACGCAGGGCCCTCAAGGTCAAGGGAAGGAGTTCGGGTTTTCGGTGAAGTGGAGCCACTGGAGGGATGTGGACAAAGGAGAGACCCGATCGGATCTGCGCCGTCAGCTGTGTCATACCGCTGAGCAGCCAAGGTGGGGACAGAGAAGTATCCATCGGGTTCGAACATGGAGCTCCTCCGCAGCCTGAATGAGCAGCTCCCTGCGAAGTGGGCTGAGGATGGAAGGTGGGGAATTAGAGACCGGGGAGGCAGACAGTTTGCCTACCAGAAGTTTTACTAGACATGGGGGGAGGCTGGCTGAAGATGGGGGTTCCAGGGAGGGTTTTTAAAGACGTGAGAGAGGCCCTGCCCAGTGTGGCTCAGTCAGTCGTGTGTCGTCCCGCAAGCCAAAGGTCGCCAGTTCAATTCCCAGTCAGGGCACATGTGCCTGGGTTGTGGGTGGCAGATTCGGTCCCAGTCGAGGCACTTACGCAGGGCACATCCGAGAGGCAACTGATCGATGTTTCTCACATCGATGTTTCCTTCTCTTTCTCCCTCCCTTCCCCTCTCTCTAAAAATAAATAATAAATTTTAAAAATTAAAGATGAGAGAGAGCACGTATGAGTGCTGATGGGAATGTAGCCAGTACTACAGAGCCAAGTCCTCGAGGGGGGCCAGACTCCAAAGCGATGACGGAGAGGTGGGTGTAGGGGCTTCGGGGTTTGTAGACTTGGCAGTGACAGATGAAAGTGCTCCTGTAAGTGTTATTAGACCCTGGGGAGGTGTGTGGTTAGAGTTAAGGAAGGAAAGTTTCCAGACAGAGGAGGGGAGGGTGAACGAGCCACTCAGAGAGCAGGAAAGTGAACTGCCCAGGAGACGGGCAAGAGAGCACTCCGGGTCCAGCGTGCTCTGCTTTCTGTCTGTCACATCCTCCGCCCCATCACAGACGGTTCATGCTCTCCGAGGCTGCATCCCATGCCCCTGTGGTCTCCCCTTCTGTCTTCCCACCACCAGGACCTTCATCGGGCTCGAGGTCACCTCCGGGCATGCCCAGTTCCTGGACCTGGTTTCAGAGGTAGACAGAGTCATGGAGGAATTTGACCTCACCACTTTCTATCAGGTAACGAGCGAGGCCTTTTCTTCTCTGGTGACCCATCCACAACATGAGTAAGACCAGCCTTCACTTAGAGGCAGACTGGAGAGCCCTCCAGAATTCTCCCCCGGCAAGTGTCCTGAACGCCGCCCTTCAGAGGACCCACACCACCCCTGGAGGGGGGAGAGCTCTGAGATGCGGTCAGAGGCAACCCATCTGAAGTCCACCTTTCTTAGCCATTTCTTAGAATTCTTTTTTGTGTATCTTACATTTACACCAGAGGTATGCCTTCTACTCCATGTGGTTTTCGTATTTTTACATTTTTCAAGACGCCGTTTTCCCCAGTATTTTTGAGTAAAACTGACACCCCAAAGGGTATGGCTTCACATACCTTCCTGCACTTTGCCCTGTGCCCTCCAGGGGTACCTGGACTCCAAGCCGAGGTCCAGGGTTTTAAAGGGCCGTCGGTTTTGCCGGGTATGTTCCTTTTGAATCATGCCAAGACACATATGCATGAATTTGAATGGAGACAATTATTGTTTCTTCATCATTTTAGACTTTTTGGTTTTTGTTCATTTCATCTTAAAAAGTACATCATCTGTTGACATGTCTTGGATCCGAGAGTAGACTGAGCATCCCAGAATTAGTGACTTGCTACAGTGTATAAAGGAAAGCCTCCGAGGACAGGCCTGTCCCAGACTCGGGCCACCATCACAAAATATCACGGGCTGGGCGGCTTAGGCAACGCAATTCATTTTCTCACAGTTCTGGAGCCTAGAAGTCCAAGGTCAAGGTGTCAGCATGGTCTGTTTTGGGTGAGGACTCTGCCCCTTCCTTGTAGACAGTCATCTGCTCCCTGTGTCCTCGCAGGGTGCAGAGAGAGGAAGCAAGCTCTCTGGTGTCCCTTAAACAGGCTCCAGTCCCATCATGCAGACCCCACCCCCCTGACCCTCCTCTGACCCTAACTGTCTCCCACAGGCCCCACCTCCAAATACCACCACGTTGGAGGTCAGGGCTTCGACATGGAGGACACCCAGTTCAGTTCACAGCAAGGACCCATCCAGGGCTATTTCATCTACCTGTAGAGGGTGCTTAGGATCGACCTTTAGGGTCTAGTCTCCATGGAGCTGTCCCGAGATCTGTCAGGGATGCCATGACAACTCTGTCACAGGTCTCTGCGTGCCTGGGCCCCTCATGGCACCTGAGTGACCACCTACCCCCCTGCTGTTCCCTTGTAGGACCCTTCCTTCCACATCAGCCTGGCCTGGTGTGTGGGCGATGCTCGGCTCCAGCTGGAAGGGCAGTGCCTGAGGGAGCTGCAGGTGAGGTCCCCATGCAGTAGCACGAAGGTGCTGAACTCCAGGGTGACGGAATGTTGGGAAGTGCAAAGGGAGCTGACTGACCCTGGGGTTTTGGTGTCCAAACCTGAATCCCCAGGAAATCGGTGACATGGCAGGAGACCCTCCCCACCTTGCTCCTGGGAGTGCAGCCCTGGACCAGCGGTGGCACCTGGGTGCCTAGTGACACTACAGACTCTGAGGCCCCAACCCAGACCCCGGAAATCAGAACTGCACTGTAACAAGGTCCCTGGGGATTTGCATGCACGATAAAACTGGAGAAGCACCGCCCTAGAACACTGATCTGTGAGCGTGCTGCGGGCCTTCCCTGAAGGCCTAGCCCCTTGCCCAGACATCAAAGGCTGGGGTGGCCACAGGGGCCTGGCAGGTGTTGAAATGAGTGAAACGTGCCAGGTGAGCCTTTCTCCTGCTGCGATAGGTGGTGAAAGACTTCACTTTCCCATCAGCCCGCAGAGAGGCGGCCGTGCCTCCGGGGTCAGGGGGAGAGTGAGGATGTTGCTACCACTCCTGTTTTTCCAGAGGAGCCAGGAATCCAGATGTTTATGTGTAATCTCCCTGTTTTCTAAGCTTGGCAACCAATTTCTGTTTAAAAAACAAAACACCATTTTGCAAGCCAGACAAAACGTGCATGCTAGGCACGGCCCACGGGCTACCTCCGCCCTGGGCCTGACCATGCAGGAGGGGGCAGAGAGCTCTGGTTTAGGGCTCCAGCAGAGCCGGGTCCCAGTCTCAGTTTTGTTGGATTCCGGAACCCAGGGCTCTGAGCATCCGTTTCCTCCTCTGCAACATTGGGATGGTAGGGTCGACCTCACAAGATCGCAGAGCTGACTAGACAAGATAACCAAATGCAGGGCCGGTGGGGCCCTTGGTTTCCCTTCAGCCGTGCCTAACCCCTGAAGGAATTCAGTAGGCTGTATGTGTCTGCAGCACTCTCCAGGTCCTGAGTCTCCTAAAATTACTGTCCTCTCCCGACTTCTGGTTTAAGGAACTGGTGGACAAGTTTGAAGACTCCGAGATGCTGCTGCGCGTGCACGCCGAGCAGGTCCGCTGCAAGTCTGGGAACAAGTTCTTCTCAATGCCTTTGAAGTGAGCGCCGGAAGCCCTCCTTGTCCCAGGATTCGCTGCAGGCCAAGCAGAGATGGAGGAGCCACAGGGAGGCCTGGTGGTCCCTGCCAGTTGGTTCTCTCCTGGCCCCTTTGGGTTGCAGGTCCCATGCTGCTGTGTTGTGGTCATTCCCAAAGATCACCAGTAGAGGGCAGACTTGGCTCCCTAGTTGTAGGGCTGTGATTTCTTGCACAAACACACACAAAATGGGGTCCCCTGTGAGCCCACCCATACTCAGCCAGAATCCCCACTGTAGTCCCTCCAACAAGCGGCCCCTCCCCACACTCCCCCGTGGCCCCTTCACCATGGTATGGCATTGTGATGCCACCAGCCTCGGACCAGCGTTTTTACACCCTCGTGCCCTGGCTCATCCCTGCCCCAGCATGGACACAGACAGGGTGCCTCGGTGGGTCTGTCACCCTGCCTTGTTGAAGCTTGTCACTTCTATTTATTCATTTCTAGTCTCACCTCTTCCGATGCCCGCGGAGGCCGTTTCAGGGCCAAGGTTCGGGGTGCCGATTTCAGGTTCGGCCTCGGTTTTCTCCCTTCTTCCCACTCGCCCCCAGCCAGGTGCCTGGGGGACTCCAGCAGATGTTTCATCCCGGCCCCACTGGTGGCTTCACGCCAGGCCTCCAACGCGTTGTGACCTCTGGTTTCCCATCAGCTTTCCAAGAGGCAGAGAGGCGCCACCCCCTAAGAAAGTCGGGGTTCGCTTTCTACGGCCTCTGACTGCCCGCTCTGGCCGGTGGGCCTTCCGAGGGGACGCGGATGGAGGGCCCGGGTCGCCCAGGACTGCGATTCATTGAGCCCTCACGAAAGCAAAGGACCAGTCCTCTCCGGCTGTCATCTGGATTTCTGCGGATGGTTGAGGAGAGGTTTTTATGTTAAATTGTTCAACAAATAAAAACTCGTTTTTATTTTGGGTTTTGTTTTGGACTGCTTCTATCCAACCAGGCAAAAACATGATTCTTCTTGACCTCGCCTTGGTCAGTGCGCTTCCCAGTGTTGGGGGGGCCCTGGGAGTCTCTGTGGCGACCACTAACGTGGCCATTATAGGGTGGGGTCACCCCGCCTGCCAGGCCCGCACACACATCTCGCCCGGGGCTTGGCATGTGGCAGGGGGTCACCCCCCCCCCCCATTCCTCATCAGTGTCAGCGTAGACATTGAGACCCGGTGCTAACAATTTTCAAAGCACTTTCTAGGACCTTCTCACCTGTTCCTCCCAGTAGCCCCCCTGGAAGGTGAACGGGGTAGGAATAATTATTCCGCTTGTACAGAAGAGCAGGTTCAATGGCTAGCCCGAGGTCACGTGAGAAATCAGAGGTAAGGCCCCTCCTCCACCCTGACCTCCATCCTGCCTTGGTCAGGCCTGAGGGAAAGAAGGGGGATGGGGGTCTTGTCACCCTGGCTCCCACTCTGCCTCCTGCACCTCTGTGCTTCCTGAGGCAAGCTCCCAATTGCTGCGCTGAAGGTTCTGGAAGTCACATTCTGTGCCTTGTTCCCCAGCCCCACCATATCGATCTGCTGATTCAACTCCGACTGGTCAGTCAGTTCTTCTGGCTTTTGAGGTCACGTTGGAGATGGAGACGAAGAAGCCGAGCATCCTTGCTGGCATGTGAGGAACACAGCATCCGGCTATGCAGCCAGCACATACTGCCACCCGCTTTGTGCCAGGCCCTGCACTGTGCCGCTGGGCGAATCGGACTCATCCAGGCCTCTGGATGCTCATAATGGGGTGGGGGGAGCTACGGGCAGGGTGCACCAGGAAGCCCCATCCCCAACCTTGTACCACTCAGCCACCCACCCAATTTCCTTCAGGTTCCAATTTCAGGATGGAAGCCAGCCTCCCCTAAGGCAGGTTCCGCGGGCACAGACCACCTGGCCTTCTTCATCAGGGACACCAGCCAGTCTCCATCTTGAGTGTTCACTCTTCCTGAGAAAGAGCTGGGTGTGAGGTAGCACCACCCTCAGCAAACCAGGAGGACTGCCCCGGGGTGCCCAGGGGGAGGATGTGGTGAGGACGGAATTGGAGTGGGGCAACTCTGAGCGATGGGCCAAGATCAATAACCGGCTCCTCACTGGAGAATGGAACGTAGTGATGGAGGAAGGAAATAGAGATCCGCCGGGGGGCGGGGGCGGAGGCCGGGCCGGGCGGCAGGGGCTTGGCGGGCGTCCAGGCGGCGAGTGTGCCGCTGACAGTGCAGAAGCAGCTGGGGCTCTTCCTTAAGAGGCGATGTGCTCCAGACGCGCCCGGGAGACAGAGACACAACCAGAGCAGGCCCGGGCTTCCCCAGGCAGTCTGACTCCCAGAGCAAAGCCATGCCCTTGATGGGGACGTTATCACACCAGGGAGGGCGCAAAGTCAACACATCTGGCCTCGGTGTCCTCAGATGTTCCCCGCAGGGCAGGGAAACGATCATCAGATCATCCCGCGGCCTCTTTGGCCCATTTCCACCTGGCACTCTGAGCTCTCCGTGCGCACGGCTCCCCAGACCACCCGAGCTTTGTTTCCAAGGAAGAGGGAGATTACTTCTGCTTGTTTGTTTATTCTTGTCTTGGTACCAGGAGCCTGAGCGCCAGTGGGGGGCAGCCCGGGGTGGGGGTGGGGGGTCCTGGGCCTGGTTCCCATCCACAGTGCCTTTCCTTTACCAAACAAGGGGCCTCGGCCACTACCTGAGCCAGAACCTTCCTTTTACGAACGAAGAGACAAACCCAAAGAGGGGAAATGACTTGCTCAATGGACGAGAGTTGGGGTAGGAATCCCGCGGCGGGGCTTCAGCACAGAGCTGTTTGGACGACCCCTTGCACCACTCCAGGGTCTCAGAAGGAAGCTGTGTTGAGAAATGACACTTCTGGGATTTCACTCAACAGATCCAAGGAGAAGCGGGCAGGGGAGGTTAGGGTCTAGATGAGATGATGCTGGCGAAACGCAGAGAATGCCGGAGGCTGGCTGGCTGAAGGGCTGGGCTTCACACATTTCGGTCCCTCTGGTCCCCCCAGGGATCAGTAGAACCACAGGTCCCTGTGATGGGTGGATGTACAGACCCACCTTGGGCCCTGAGCTCCCTGTAGGAGCCAGAAGCAATCACTGGGAGCTTCAGGGTCTGGCCACAGGGATGCCGTCTCCTTCAGATAGATAGGAGGTACCCCAGGAGAGGAAGCTCCTACCAGGAGAAAAACAAGGACCAAACTAGTCTCACCATAGGCCTCTACGAGCGTGGCTCACGGTTCCTAGGCACCTCTCTCTACTAGCCAGCACCCTAAACTCAAACATCTTAAAAAATTGGCTGATTGGGAATAGATAGTGTGAAAGATGGTGAGGCGTTCGGTTAAAAGGAGACCCTCTGTTGTCCATTTCTGAAGTCTCCTACACATGTCCTAAAAGGAAGAAATTCATGTCCCCAAGGAGGGAGCCCGCAGAGAAAGCTTGTCGGTGGAAATGGAGGAAATTGCCCCAACCTTTTCTCCAAACCCTGACCCCGTCCTTGAGGAGCCCTCCACCCCAGTCAAACACTAGGTCACATCCGCCCAGGATGGGTGCTGACACAGGTTCTTTGTTTGACAGAACTTTGGCCAGGCTCCCCCGAACCCTGCACCCAGCAAGGCCCATGCATGTACTTCCTTCTACAATCCCACTAAGTCAGGCTGAGTATCTGCCCCACCTCCCATCCCCACAGCCCCCCAAGTGGTACCTGATCACTGTGGCCTGCCTTCTACCAGAATCCCTCCAGACTTGATGTCCCATGTGAGTGACTGTTCACCAAGGCCCCTTACCCCCAATTTGCTCCTCCACTGTAAATCCCCACTTGTTCTGGTCCTACTTGGAACTGAATCCCCTTCTATACTGGGGTGTCTCCCTGTTGCAGTAGTTTTGTGAGTAAAATCCATCTTGCCCACTGTAACACTTGTCCAGCTCTGGTTCTCTTTAACAGTTTTTAGTGCCGTGACTCGGATCTGGGTCATAGTCACAACCAGCGCAACCTAGATGACCTAGACCTTTGTTTCCAGTCTGCTTGCCCCTCCCCATGATTCCTCAATGTCATTCAAACCCAAGAGGGCTTGCCCTGGCTGGTGTGGCTCAGTGGATTGAGCTCCGGCCTGCAAACCAAGGGGTTACTGGTTCAATCCCCAGTCAGGGTACATGCCTGGGTTACGGGCCAGGTCCCCAGTTGGGGGTGCATGAGAGGCAACCACACACTGATGTTCCTCTCCCTCTTTCTCCCTTTCCTTCTCTCTAAAAATAAATAAAATATTTGAAAAAATAAAAACAAAAACTATTTCTGGTCCCCACTTTTAGTCCATGCAATACTCTCCTTTTGGCTGTCAAAAAACAAATAGGCAAGGATATGGGTTAGTCCAAGATCTTGAGATCTATCAATCAAATCGTTGAACCCAGATCTGCCTTGGTGCCTAACCCTAACACTATCTGGGTGCTGTTCCTTCCCCCACCCAGCGTCCCACACTCCTTGATTTGTGCTCCACCTGGTTTAGGATCCCCCTTCATAAAGAACCCCAATACTTGTTTGCCTCCTAATCAACACACGGACCATTACGCCCCAAGGATTTGCCAAGGCTCCAACTTACTTCTCGCACCCCTAATTGCCCATTGGAGGGACTTAACTCTCCCAGGAGACTCTGCTTTAATTCAATACGTAGATAACCTCCTTCTACGTCCTGACAGTAACAACAACTGCTCTGGACACTGCATACCTTTGTCAGCCATGAGTGAGAAAGGGCCCCAAGGTGGCCAGAGACAAAATTCCTCTGTTCTCTCTGTGCGTCTGATATCTGGGTCAGGAATTCCAGCCGCAGGTGAACCTGTCTCCATAGACAGAGCCTGTGTGATTCAACACTCTCCTCTTCCAGGCAGAAAACGACACCTGAAATGTTGCTGAGGCCTTGTGGGCACCTCGTTTCTCTTTGACTGCCTCGCTCCTTACGCCGTGACCCGGAAAGCATCCTCTCCAACAACGCTCTCAGGGCTCCCTCCTTTGGCCTCCCAGCCTCGGCCCTCCCGCTGACTCCTTGCCTTTTTCCTTGTCTGTGCATGAACCAGAGGGTCACACCCTTGCAATGTCATCCCAGGAGCCTAATGGATACAAAGACCTCTGGGATATTATAGCCCGGCCTTCGACCCCATAGCCAAGGCAAATCCCCCTGTGAGCTGTGACTGTGACCACCAGTCCCGTCCAAGCTACCTCTGAGTTGGTATTAGGTCATCCGCTTGCCCTATGCGTTCCTCAGGCCAAGCAGACACCATCACTTAATGAAATTAGGCAGCACTTTTCTGCATCTCCACTTACTTCCTATGAAATATCGCTCCTTTCTCCCTCTGCCCTCACCATATGTCATTGTCATAATCTCAGCTCTGCCTTCCTTTACCCACCAAGGGGACGCCCTGCATTTGTGTCACTAGCTCCAGACCATTATCCTGTCCTAGGCGAGCTTTATCAGAAAACCCCCTCCCCCAAGTCGAGATGACCCTTCATGCTGATGGCCTCTACCTCCGGAAGGAGGATGGGGCGCTCCAGGCTGGATAGGCCATTACAGATCACCATGAACTTCTAGAATACCGAGCCCTGCGAAATGTCAAATCAGCCCACGGAACCGCGTTTGTTGCTCTTCCTGGGGCTTGTATAAATGCAGAGGGATGGTTAACATTTACGCTGGTGTCCGCTGTGCCTCTGGGGAGGTACATGACTTGGGTATGTTATAGAAACACAGGATTTTCTGTGCTGTGTCCCTTGGTTTTAACTATAGTGATCTGCTGGGGTAACAATAATGCCTGTAGAAATTCTGCTGTTTGGGGTCCACTGGTGACTGGGGTACTAGCTGCTGGCATGAGTCCTCTGTGCTTCTGGTAGTTACCATCACCGCTGGGGCACTGGCACAGTGATCAGAAGCAACTGCTGCAGCTTTGTCCCCTACAATCTACCTGCCATCTTTGCTGTAACCAGGACGGTCTGAGAAGTGAGCAGAGAAGCGTGTGCACCACCACCGTCACCACACTCACACCGCTGGGGAACGACCACAGGTCATGGACTTCTGGTCCACCCGTGCAGGCCTCCAAAGCCAGACACACAGGTCAATTCAGCCTCTTATCTTCGTCTTTCTGTTTATCTTCAGAGCATCTCTCTCATTAAGTGCCTTGTGGGTTGCATAGTACAGCAATTGCCCTCCATCACCAAGTCTCCCCAGATGGCTCAGCTGGTTCTAAAGGAATCATAGGCAACCAAGTGGGAAATGGGTTCGTGTTGTTCGGAGCAAAAAAGAATGGCTCTTCTGCCCTTGAACTTGAGGGGAGACTGACAAAGATTATTCTCTCCATAGAACTTTAGTCTGGCTCCCCGGAAACCTCTCCCTGACAAGGCCCATGCCTGTGCTTCCTGCAGAATGCAGTTTTAGCAAGAAAACTTGCTAGGTCAGTTTAGTGCGAATTCCCCACCCCTGATATATATATCTGGTTCATCGCCAGAACCCCACTGCCCCCCAGGTGATATCTGATCACCCTCACCTGCCTTCAGCCCGGGACTCCCTGTCTCCCCTTAAGTCATTTTCCATCCACTAACGCCCAACCCCCTCGCTCCTGAGCTGTAAATCCCCACCTGTTACTGGTTGTATTGGGAATCAGGCCCAGTTCTATAAGGAATCTCTTTTTCCCTATTGCAACAGTTTTGTTCTGTTTTGGTTTGGTTTTGAAATAACATCTATCCTCGTCGCTTTCCTTCTGTCTGTTCCCTGTTACCAGGATTCTTTCTTTTCACCTGGCAAGTCAGTGAACAGGTCGATTTCTCAAGCTCTGCCTGATGGCTGCCCATTTCCGGGAGGTGAGGCCCGCGGGGGAGGTTTAGAGAGACATCTCCCTCTGGTGAGGAAAGCTCCCATTTCCGGGGGGCGGACCAGAGGGAAGGTCTCTGCCCTCCTGCCCTCCCCACTGCTTGGCCTTCGCATCCAGCGCCCCCTGCCACCAATCTGCTGGGCCAGGACTGCCTTGGTCTGGGCACACAGCCCTGGGGACCCCTCCACCCCAAGCCTTCTGCTTCCACACCGACGGGATATCGAGCTGATCCTGGAAGAGAACTCAGCCTAGCACTTTTAAACTCCACTCGGCAGGACGTTTTTTGCCTACGCGCCCAGCACCTCGTCAGGCCGAACTGTTACACTTCACTTGCACAAAATAGTGAACTCACCTTGGATACCTAAGGTGTGCTAGGCCAGGCACCGGAAGCACACCAAACCCTCGCCTTCAACTTTCCGCCCCATGGTCCAGATGAGGCCATGGAGGCTCAGGAAAGCGAAGTGACGCGCGCACCTCCGCGGCAGGTAAGCCGTAGCTTGAGTGCAGCCGCGAGCGTCCCAAACCTGCGCGTAGTCCTACTGCAGGCACACACGACATACCGAGCCCTCGCTTCGCCACTGCGGAAAGCCACTCGAAGGGCCAAGGACTTGACGGGCTTTAGAGAAAACAGCACATCTCTAGATTTTGTTTATCTTTGTTTTGTTTAAGTCTCGGACAGGACGCTTGGATCCTTCCTCCCAGCCTTTCTGCCCACCGCTGCCTCAGTATCCCCACCCACCTACCAGGTGGGAGAAAAAGGAGTCTTCCTTTCTCCTTACTCTCTCTGTGGAGGGCGGGGAGAGGTCACTTTGGGGATCAACCCCACTCTCCAAGAGCACGGATCCGAGTGAAGAAGGAGATGGGCTGGGGGGGGATTCCCGCCGTCTGGAAAGAGTGAAAGGGCCGCCTGCCCGGCTCCTACGCCGGCACCTGCTACTAAGAACCCTCCGCCTAAGATACCGCCCCCCGCCCCCGCCCCTCGCCCGCGGCCGCGCGCGGAGAGAGCACTGGCCCTTTAAGAGCGGCGACTGCGGCGCGGGGAGGAGGGCTGGGAGCGCCCGGAGCTGCGCTGAACTCGCCGGGGACGTCGGGCGCCGGCTCCCTGGCTCGCTCGCTCGCTCTGACCGGCTCCCAGCGCCTCCTCCCGGGACTGCGCGGGGACCCGGGCCCGGCTGGGCGCGGGGCGAGCAGAGTCCCCGGGCGGGAGGCGCGCGCTCAGGGCAGCGCCCGGCCCCGGGCATGGGCAGAGGGAGCTGGGCGCGCAGGGGGCGCCGCGGGACCGGGCGGCCGGAGCGCTGAGCCAGACAAAGGCTCGGGAGTTGCGCTTGCTCTCGGGATCCGGGCCCCGGGCGCCCAGGCTGCGGGACCAGGCAGCTGGCGGCTCCGGCCGGCCCTCTCTCCCGTGGGCCGGCTCCGCGTGCCCGAACCTTCCCTGCCCGCTCCTCCTCGGGCGTGGGAATTTGCCGAGGGGACCTAAGCGGCTCCGGCGGGGACAGAGACCGGGACCTGGAGGTCTGCCGCGCGCCCGCCAGGCGGGGAGCCAGGGAGCGTCGCAAGTTTCCAAGCCTCGTGCGGGGACCCAGCGCCCGCGAGCGGGGGAGCCCCGCCTGCAGCCCTCCGGACCCGGCCGGGCGCCGAGAGCATGGGCAGCGAACGGAGCGCACCCGGACGGCCGTCCTGGGCAGGCAGCCTCCTCGGCGGCCGGGAGGCGGCGGCGCGGCCGCGAGTGCTGCCGCTGCTCCTGCTGCTTCTGGACTGCCTGGGCCGCGGCGCAGCAGCGGAGGACGCAGAAGTCAATGCCGAGGTAAGGACCCTCGGCTGGGAGACTGGGGACAGAGGAGACATGTCTGCAGCCCGAGGCCGGAGGTAGAGAGCGCGGAGACGAGACCCCTGAACCAGGGGAGAGGGGCGGATGAAAGGGGCCGGGCAGGCTGCCCTTCCCTGGCTCTCCCTCTTGGCAAACCGTGGAGAGCGCAGGGAGCTCGCGCCCACTCTCTATCCCTGTAGCCCTGACCTAGGCACTGATCCGCCCGAGCTCCCGCCCGGCGGCTGATTCCTCGAGAGCCCTACAGACGCTGTGACATTCTTTATGAGTGGGGTAGGGGCTGCTCTGGGGGAACCACGGGCTGAGCAGGCAGCTTCCCTGCTTAGGCAACATCTGGTCTGGGTAACCCTGAGCCACGCGCGACGGGCTGGGATAGGGGGAAGGGGTGAGACCCTCCGACATAGACTCGAGTCGCAGGGGCGCTTTGGCGACTTTCTTGGGCTCTTGCACAGAAACCGCGCCACGGCCAGGTGGGGTCCAAGAGAGAGACTCAGTCTCCCTGGCGCTTCCTCCCACCAGAGCTTCTGCGCCGAGGCTCGGTGCACAGAAGACGAACTCCGCACATATTTTCACCGGGAGCCCTGGTGACGTTCCTGTGGGGCCCCCTTTGTGGGTCTGTCCCGTGGGTGATCGGGCACGGCCTCCTGGCGCAGAGCTGGGTCTAGCCAGTGCTCCTGGCTCCATGGAGCTCCCAGTGCCGCCCTTCCAAGCAGGGACAGTGAGAGCACCAGCTCCGTTGCCCCAAAGCGGGGTCCACTCTTTCCCAACTTCTAAGACTCCGCTCTTTGCCGGAACTAGGAGACCAGAGGGGCGGCGGCGGGGGGTTGGGGAAGACTGCCTCCGTGCTCTCCAGGGTAGGCTCAGGCCTTGGTGCCCTTGGGCTGGCCTGCAGCCTACCGCCGCTGCCCTGACCACCGTTCGTGTTTGCATTGGGGCCGATGCACCCTCCCAGCCGAGTGGCTTCCCCACCTCCCCCTGCTGCCTGGGAGATTTTTCCAATGGAAGCCTGCCCTTCCCCGCCCTACTTTAATAAAAGCTTGGAGGAAGGGCAGGGAATTCCTCCCGGCTCAAGTTACACCTCTCAGCCAGTTCCCCACCTGCTGTTCCCTCCCTCCTTGGCCAGGCCAGGGAGAGCTGCAGGGAGCCAGGTCCTGCCTGGCAGAAGGTGGGGTAGGAGCCCGGCCCATGCCCGGGCCAGCTGCCTCCTCCTCATTCATACTGACAGGCAAGCAGGGGGCTTCTGCTGGTGGGGACTTTGCCTCAGCCTGGGATGCAGGTGCTGGTGAGGAGTGTTTGGGCCCACCTGCCACTCCCTGGAGTGCGAAAGAACTGCAAGTCACAGACCCACCCTTGAGCAGTGTTTCATCTATTTAGGAATGGCATCTCTGCACAGGAAGCAATTACGGACCAAGCTGGAATTTGGTGGCCATGCATTATGAATTGTCATCTTAGATGGCCAGGAGCTGGGGCACTGGGACCTGTGGTGTGTGGGGCTTCATTCTCTCTTTCCTTTGCTGCTGATTCTCCATCATCCTGTCCTTTCCCAGGGCCGCCCTGGTGTCAGAGACCGTGGCCCTAAGCCTGTGGTGGCACTAGCTGGGGATTCTGAGGGTGACCTGCATCCTCTCTCCTGGGGGAAATTCTGGGTTGGGCTGTTGCTGGAAGAGACTGGAAGGTTTAGGGGACCCTTGAATGTTGTAAACCAGTGTAGATGGAGGGCTAAAGACACCCTTGTTCCTAGAGTTGGCTTTGGGGTACAGACTGTTCCTTGGAGTTTCGTCAAGCCGACCAGATCAAGGCCCAAAGAGTTAAGTGGATTCAGCAGCCAGCGCATTTGCCAGGAGCCTGTGGGACCATTGTCCCCAGGTCCACGCTGTCGTAAGGACCAGCCTCAGAGACTCCTGGGCCTGGCCTGTAGCCTGTGTCCAGAGCCCCCTTCCCTGGGGGAGGGGGGCTCTGGTCCTCATCCCAGAATCCCCACAGCTGCAGACTTCAGGTTAGGTCATGGCTGGGCCCTTCTCTGAGCATCCTGGTACCTGAGCCAAGGCCGGCCCCTGTCGCTCCCAGGGCAGAACCCGCAGGAATTTCACTAGACTACAGCATCGCTAGGAGCTGGCAGACACCTGCACCCTGCCAAGCCCCTGCCTGGAAAAGGCAGTCTTTCTCGAAGAAGCCACTGCGGAGTTACTCTGCCCTGACCCTCTCTCTCCCTTGGATGTCAAGGCCCAGGCCCCAGCTGTTCAGGGCCGGAGCCCACTCCCCTGCCTGGGGGTCCAGGCACCCCTTCAGACCAACCCTGCTCTCACTGGCTGCACCCCCTAGCCTGCTTAAGTGCCTTTGGTTCTCACCAGAGAAGCTGTGGTCCCTTCTTACCCTCCACCCTCCCCAGGTCGCACCTCAGCCGGCCCCATACAGGTGACTTGGGCTGCCAGAGTTCACAGGTGTGATTCGGCTGCCCATAACACATAGACACACTCACCTTCCCTCAACGGACTCCCGCATACCTCCCTTGTCCCCCGATCTGGCGCCAGGCTGAGTGGGGTGAGCAAAAGGAGGGTTGGAGGTCAGCTCCAATGCTGATTTTGAACCTCAGGTCTGACTGGTGAGTCATAGCCCCAGGCTCCAATATCTGCTGGCACTTCCGTGCTGGCCACCCCTCCCCCAGAGGCCCCCCCCCCCGTGCTCAGCCCCTTGTCTGCCCTGGGGGCCCATCAGTCCGCTGCTTCCTGGCAGTGTGCGCTCCTTGTCTGAACAGTGTGTCTGTCCGACCTGCCCATTCCAATCTTTGGGTGAAAACACCTCACTCTGTCCCACCCAAGGTGGGTGGAGAAGGAACAACATAGAAACACACCCAGGTCCCCCACCCCAGAGAAGCTGCCCGAGAAAACCCTCTGCCCCTTCCACCATGTGAGGACACAGTGAGAAGCTGGCAGTCTGCGACCAGAAAGAGGGCTTTGACTAGAACTTGACCATGCAGGCACCCTGATCTTGGACTTCCAGCCTCCAGAACTGTGAGAAATAAATGTCTGTTGTTATAAGCCACCCAGCTTATGGTATTTTTGTTACAGCAGCCCAAATGGACTAAGTTGGCATCTTCAATATCGTCCCAAGATTTATGTGGCTCACACAGCCAGCCACTCAGGCAGGGGCCAAGCCTGACTCAGGAGATGTGTTCTCTGCGTCAGCAGAAGCAGAAAGGGGCCAGGGGCTCTCAGCTCAGATCCTTCTCCATCACAGAGAGGGCCCTGAGAGGACCACACAGGTGAATGTGAAACCTGGGACCCTGAAGGTGGCCGAACACTGCAGGCCCACAGGCCATGACAGGTGCCTTCTGGCCACACAAGCTCATGTGAGGCCACTCCCCAAAACGACACTGGTTCCAGGGGTGCCTGGACCCTTTGGGGAGGGGTCACAGGATTCGCAGCCCCTGGCAAGAACAGCAGAGGTTTGCCAGCTGGCCATGGGTCAGAGAGACAAGGAGGGACACCCCATGCCCGGTCCCACTCCCCGCAAGGGGACCACAGGAAGACCCAACTCAACATCCAGTATCTGACAGACAGATGAGGGCCTGGGTCCTGGCCATTCACCAGCCTTGGGTGTCCCCCACATCCCATTGCCATTGGATGGTTGAGCTGCTGGAGCCACGGCACCTGGAGGCCAGGCCCTCGATCAGCTCCCCCAGCTGGCCCTTAGCCCTGGGCTCTACCCTGGCCTCCCAGGAACAACTGTCACCCCAGAGGGGTGAGGGCCCAGCTTCATTTCACATCCAGCACTTGTGGGCAGGGTACCTGGTGCGTAGGAGGTACTTGCAAATTGGTGGCAACACACGGGGACTGTTAGGAGCAAATGGCATTTGCTGTTGGGCAAGTCAGTCACTGAACCTGCCTGAGCCTCTGTTTCCCTGTCTACAGCGGGAGGGTAATAATGGCAGCAACCGGATGGAGTTGCGGGGGAGGTGCCTCGCGCGTGTGTAAAACGCTGGCCGCCGCCGTGCGATGTGGCCCGGTAGGACCCGGTGCTACTTCGACCACCTTCGACATGTTCGTAAGCATTTTCCCAGCGATCCTGGTGTGGACTCCATACATGTGGGGGCTCTGGTTATCCCGTTGTCCAGAAGGGGAAACAGACTCAGCTGAGAGACGTTACCCCAAGTTCCGCAGCCGGGGGTGAAGAGCTGGGGTCTGAACCCAGTCAGCCTGGCTTGGAGCCTGGGCCTCCGTGCTGGGTTGGAGGCTGCCCAGGCAGGAGCCCGCTGGGCCCCAGCCAGGTGGGAAGGAGATGGTGGGGCAGGGCTGGGTGAACCCGGAGCCCTCCCCTGAAGCTGTCCAGCCACCCAGGCTCCACCCTGTGGACAACCTCATGTAGGAGACAACACCTGCGGGGGTTTCCAGGTGAGGCCCCAGTCCTGGCCCCCAGGCAATCAAAGCCACTGGCAGACAGGGCTCTTTCACCCTGCCTTGCCCACCCACTGGCCACAGGACCCCACTGCTCTTTCCTCTGGGTTAAGGCCAGCCAGGCAGCTGGGAGGCCACCAGGTAAAGAAGTGGCAGAAACACAGGCTGTCCACCTGCTTCCTGATTCCCTGGCTGCCCAACCCCGTCCACTGGCCCTGCTGCCCAGAGCCCTTTACCCCGCCAGCAGCTTTCCCTTCCGGTAAGGCCAGTCCTAGAACTGCGTGAGTACGGACCGCGCCGCCTCTGAAGGCAGTAAATGTGATCCACCAAGGATGGGTGGCCTGGCCTGGTACCCCCTTTCCTCCCTGGCCTTGGGGCTGGTTGTGTCACCTGTGCTGTCACCCCTGTGTGGCCACTGGAGAGGGACAGTTTTGACCCCAGTTTGCAGAGGGGAATGGTCGGGGACTCAGAGATGTCATCTTAGGACAAGCAGTCAGGACCAAGGGGTGGATGTCCCTGACAGGCAGCTTTCTGCTCACCCTGAGGGAGAGCTAGCAGTCATGGCTGCCCAGAGGTGGGGTGGGCCACCTTGGTGGCGGTGAGCCCCCATCTTTGCAAGGGTGCTGGGTCCCTGGCCCAGCTGTGGTCCACAGAGGCTTCTGTGAAGAAGCTGGAATTGATGGCTTTGAGGTCCCTTCCCGCCCGAGACTGGTAGAGTCTAGGCCTTTCAGGGGCTCCTGGCTCAGACCCCCTGGACAGGGCCAGGGTGCGCACCCTGGCTCAACAGTATCTGCGGCTCCCCTTACCTCATCGTCCCATTCACTCCCGTTCTGCCTGGCCTGGCCTTGGCCTGCCCCCGAGGGCTCAGAGACAGCGACACCGGGTGGGGAGATGGGCACAGCGTGGGCCTTGCAGTGCCCTGAAAGGTCTGTTCATCAGCAGCGGGACTGACAAGACGCCCTTTGTGCCTGTCTAGACCACGCTGCCAGGGTCTGCTTGGACGGCACAGAGAGCCATGGGCGACAGAAACAAAGCAGAGACCAGCGGAGATCGTCTTATCTCACAGAGTCTGATAGGGTGGGTGGGAGGAGGTGGCAGGAGGAGCCGGCTGCGGTGACAGCAGCCGCCCTGGCCCCCTGCCCCCACGGCCCACCGTGCTTAATGCACAGAATCGATCTGTCTGGGAGCTCCTTCTCAGACACGCCCTCTCTGCGGGCCTGCCTTGGCATTGTCTTGCCGGCCCAGGGGGGGCAGCCCTGCTGACGGGGCTCAGCGCCTGGACCAGCTGGAGATGGGGAGTGTGGGGAGGATTAGACGCCTCCCCCAGTGCTGTGCTGGGCACTGTTCCTGAGAAGGTCCGGAGCCCAGTGTCTGCAGCTCAGGCCAAAAGGAGCTGGTGCTACTTCACAAAGAGCCGGGTCCGGTAGCACTGCTCTGGGCCCAGTTCTGGCCACATGGGCTGTGCGACCCTGGGTGGGCCACTCGCCCTCTCTGGACTTCGCTGTTTGCATATTGGGAATGGGGTACGTGTGAGCATTGAATGCGATGACAAGTGGGTGGCCAGGTCCACCTCAGAGTCTCAGCCCTAGGCCTTGGCACTCATGGCCTCTCCCAGGGCCCCGGGAGCCAAGGACTCCCTCCTCAGACTCCTTGCCGGGGGCCAGCCACTCACCTGAAGCATCTAGACATACTTATGGTTCAAGAGAGAAACTGCAGAAAGAGCCAGGGTGGGCACAGCCTACAGAGTGGGCTGCAGGTAGGAGGGGCCTCAGCCCCAGAGCTCTCCTCAGACCCCTCCCTGCCTCCCACTGGTCAGTGACCCTCACGGAGATGGTCCCCCTACTCTGCCGCTCACTGACCTCCCTGAGCCTCAGTTTCTCCGCCTGAGAAACAAGGTTGCACCTTCCTGGCACTCCACCCGTGGGACTAAGGTGAGAGGGAGGGAAAGGAGGCCCCTTGTGTCAGGGACAGACGTCACAGTCAGTCACCAACAGGAGTGGCCGGAGCTTGAACACAGCCCCTCCCCTACACTGACCTTAAAAGTTGCTCCCCACTTTGGTCCCACGTCAGCAGAGCCCCTCAGGAAGCTGGGACTTAGAGTGCACACCACCCCTCCTCACCAGGAGGCAGCTGCACCTGGGCACCTGCCCCGTGCTGTCTTTCCTCCAGGAGCTCACCTCCCGGCTCCTTGTACTTAGCACAGCAGGAGGGTTCGAGGAGCTCCCTCCCAGACTCTGGGGAGAGGAAAAGCCCACAGCCCTCTGCGAGTGGCCAGTCCTGAGCGCCGGCTGGCTCTGTCATCCTCTCCGCCCTGCCATTTGGAGGTTCGGCTGCCCCAGGCCACCCATCCCCCAGCTCCTGCCTCCCCGCCCCCCCCCCCCCCCCCCCCCCCCCCCCCCCCCCCCCCCCCCCCCCCAGCAGTGGCCAGGAAGCAACTTGTCACCAGGGTGCTGGGCTTTCAAGGCCCAGCTGGAACTGGGATGGAAGCTCTCGGCTTCCCTGAGGCTCAGAGGGTGCTCCTCTGTGCGAAGGAGGGTCCACAGGTGCCCTGGGGACCTTCCCATCAGCCCCTGAACTGTCCCCAGAATTAAAGGGCCCCACGTCCTCTACTGGGCTCCGGGGCTCTTCCCTGCAGACAGGCCCGGCTCCCTCCGCGGCCCTCCCCCGGGCCCCAGCCTGAGCTGCCTCCTCCCTGCCCTTCTCCTGTCACTCTGCAGACACTGCTAATCAGCCCCGTGGTGGCCTGTGATTGAGCTCTCTGAGATATTTTTATCTTATGCAAATAAGCAATGCCCTCATCTGTCAGCAGGCAGCCCCACCCCCTCCGGCTGGGTCCCTCTCCCTGCCTGGGCTGGCTGACAGTCACACCTCGCCTTCTAGATCTCTCCAGGCTTCCTCAGGAAAACCACCTCCGCTCAGGGTGGTGGGCGCCGCTCCCCACCCTACCCCACCCCACCCCACCCCCCACACACAGGAACTTCAGGAAAGCTTTCTCATGTTTGGGAAGAGCAGGAGCGGAGGAAAGATGCCCTGGGCCAGGCAGCTGAGCCGAGCTGGCCCTGGGGCCACCTGCCTCCCCCAGCCATCCTGCCCTCCCCTGAGGCTGCACGGCCCCTAAGCCCTGGTGGGGCCTTGGAGCCTTTGACCCTTTTGGTGGAGCCAAAAGTCTGCCGCTCTAGGCACAACCAGACAGCCCCCGGCCTCTGTCACTAATGATCCATTGACTGGGTGCATTTCCCTGCCCAGCACAACGCAAGTGTGAGTGTGGATGTCCCTATTTCGTCCTCACAGAAACCCGTGCTGGGAGGCAGGTCCTCGTGTGACAGAGCCACACCTCGGAAGTGGCTTGGCTGGATACGTCCTCAGCCCTGCCTGTCACCATCTCTGTGGCTCTGCCTCCTTGCACTGTGGCTGCTTCCCCCGGCCCTGAGAGGCCTCGCAGCTCTGGCGTGTCTGCATCGAGCTCCTGGGCTCAGCAGCCGCTCCCGCCAGCGGCAGTCGGGGTGCGGCAGCCGCTTCGCACCGGGGGTCTGGCCGGGTGCCAGGGCTGACAGGTGGCACTGAGGGAGCAAGTACCTACAGAGCTGTCACACTGGTGGCAGACAGATGTGGGTGTGGCCCTGGCCAGCTGACACGTGGCTGTCAGCCCAGAGCAGCTACCATGTCCCGTCACCATCTTACCTTGTGGGTCCTTGAGGCGTAGCCATTACCTCCCAGGGCCTCTCAGAGAACAGGCCTTCAGGTCCCCTCACTCCAGGGGGCATCCAGGGGGCCCTGGCCTCTGTGCCAAAGGCCTGTCACGGTGGTCACCATGCTCTCGTGTCCTTGTGGGCGTGAGGTGGGCAGGTCAGAGTCCTCTTCCTTACCACAATTCAGCGTGGCTCTTTGGGGATCCCTCCTCCTCTCATCCTAGAGGGGGAGACAGATGATAAACATTTCAGTGAAATATAAGGAATGTCAGGTCGTGACAAGGGCAAAGGAAGAGGAGAGGAGGTGCAGGGGACAGCAGGTGGGGGTCTCTTTTTACATAGTGTTGTCCGAGAACACTGTCCAATAAGGTGCAGTTGCCAGAAACCTGAAGAAAATGGGGGTGCAAGCCATGCATATAGCTGGGCAAAAGCAGCACGTGCAAAGGGCCTGAGGCAGGAGAGTGCCCATTGGGGTGGGTGGGGGAGTGAGGTCTGAGAGCTGAGGCAGGGTCAGGTAGCGAGGGCCCAGGAGCTTCTGTAAAAATTGGCTTTTCCTCCAAGAGGAGAAGTCTCTAGAGACCAGACCCGAGTTGAAAAGGTCTTTTGCAGGGAGGCGGCAGCAGCCTGGGGTCATGGTGGTAGGCAGGGGTCTGATGCGGGCAGTGCAACGTGAGTGCCAGCCATGCTGGGACCTGCTGACCGGCGTGGTCTCTCCTTCACAGAACTGGCTGCGGCTCTACGGCTACCTGCCCCAGCCCAGCCGCCACATGTCCACCATGCGCTCGGCCCAGATCCTGGCCTCCGCCCTCGCTGAAATGCAGCGCTTCTACGGGATCCCGGTCACCGGCGTGCTTGACGAAGAGACCAAGGCGTGAGTCTCTCTGTCGTGCCCTGCTCAGACCCCACTGGCGTCCGCTCTCCTTCTGCCCTGCTCTCGTGAGGCCTTGGCATGTGGAGTTACCAGAAAAGAGACAAGTGGTCTGATCCTCCGCGCGCGCTGGTTCGTTGAGAAAGCTGCTGAGGCCGAATCCCAGCTCGGCCGCAAGGAACACAGGCCTGATAGGTGGTGTCTGCCGCAGGAATGGCTGGAGGCACGCAGCACACCTGCCCTGGGTGGGACGGCCAACATAGCTAGGCTTTGCTCTGGAGCTGATGGAAGGGATGTGGCCAAAAGCCATGTCCTTGATGAGCAGGCACAGAGCATCACGTATCAAGGACAGGAGGCCGCAGGAGTGACTGTCCCCTTCCTGGGTGGCTCTGGTGGGAAGAGGCTCACGTTTGTGGAGCCTCTGCTGGGCATCCAGTCTTCCAGTACAAGGTCGCTGTGCCCCTGTTCCTGATGAGGAAATTGAAGCTTAGCTTGTCTCCCGCCCTAAGCAGCAGCTGAAGGCCAGAGGCAGGCGGGTGGAAGGAGGTGGGCTGCCTGGAGGAGGCTCTGAGCTCACCCCTTCACGCTCATGACCCAGGTGGATGAAGCGGCCTCGCTGCGGGGTGCCAGATCAGTTCGGGGTGCGTGTGAAAGCCAATCTGCGGCGGCGGCGGAAGCGCTATGCCCTCACCGGCAGGAAGTGGAACAACCCCCACCTGACCTTCAGGTAGGGACCCTGGCTTCCCAGGATGGCTTTCCTCCCAGCTTCCCCCACACCACCTGGTCTGAGACCTCGGGCTCCCCAGTGGACTCGTCTGGAAGGCTTCCTTTCCCAGCGGCCTCCCAGGAAGTCCAGCGTAGACAATCCAGACCCACTCCGACTCCCACGCTGACTCCGGCTGTGCACCCTGGGGTGTCTTCCTCCAGAGACGGTCCGGCCCTTGGAGCCTCTTCTCTTTTCCTCCGCCCCGCCCCTCCCTCCCCAGCCCCCGGCCTGGTCTGGCCTCACAGGCCCAGATGGGTTCCTGCGCCGGTGCAGTTTGGGGGCCTCCACAGTGCGGGGCCTGGGGTTTCAGGTACCTGAGACCCAGGAAGGGCAGGGGGGCCGGAGCCCGGGCCTCTCTCAGGCGGGCAGGCTGCTGGCACCATTCTCCTTCGTAGTGAGTCCTAGGGCAAGAAACGCCCCTGAGCCCCGAGCGTGTGGCGGTCCCCAAGGGCTCTTCTTCCTGTGTCTATCCAGCCGGGGCCCCACCAGAGCTCCATCTCCCGCGGCAGAGTAGCTCCCATGGCCTCTGAGACCCCAGAGTGAACGGATGGCCCAGCCAGCTTTTCTGGAGGCTTGTCCAGCAGGCAGACGCTCCCCCTGATTTACACGGGTAATAGCAGGCTTCCTCACGGCGCCACCCCGTTGAAAGCACAACCTACCTTTTCCCATTTACTAGGTGAAAAATCTCAAATTCAGAGACTAGCTCACTGGTCCAAGGTCACACGAATAACGTTAGAGCCCGGCCTTGAACTCAGGTCAGCCTGGCCCTGGAGCCCAGCATTCAGAACCACTAGCCCTGTGTTCCCTCAACGTCACCCGTTCATACCTCCCTCTCTAGGTCTTTGAGCTACATATCGCCTGTACTTTTATCTGCGTGACGTTTTCTTCCTGAACATAGGCTTGTTTGGCACAAGGCGACCTTGTTTGGTGATGGTCTAATGAACTTCTGGGTATAACATGTTAGTTCTCTTTTCCAAATGCACCTCCGAGTGAACCAACAGTTGATACGGTCAGGCGTTGTCCGTGTGCCAGCTCAGGTCTCACGCGAGTTCCTTGGGACCCTGTGTCTCAGCCCCCAGCCCAGTGGGTGCCAGCGGTGGACAGTAGCCGCAGGCCCTGGGTTCACACACATGTCTACCACCCCACCTGCAGCATCCAGAACTACACGGAGAAGCTGGGCTGGTACCACTCGCTGGAGGCAGTGCGCCGGGCCTTCCGAGTGTGGGAGCAGGCCACGCCCCTGGTCTTCCAGGAGGTGCCCTACCAGGACATCAGGCTGCGGAGGCAGAAGGAGGCTGACATCATGGTCCTCTTTGCCTCTGGCTTCCATGGTGACAGCTCACCCTTTGACGGCACAGGCGGCTTTCTGGCTCACGCCTACTTCCCAGGCCCTGGTCTGGGTGGGGACACCCATTTCGATGCAGATGAACCCTGGACCTTCTCCAGCACAGACATGCATGGTGAGAATGGCTGGCCACTGCAAGGGCAGGGCTGTGGGGGGACAGCTTCCCTGTGTAATTCTCTGCAGCGCTGACACTCAGCCGCAGGCTCTCCTGCCACCATCTTCCCGCGGTGGGAGGGAAGAGAAGGGATCATTGCTCCCATATCCCAGTCGGGGAAGCTGGAGGTCTGAAGTCAGAGCCGCTCAGCCTCTCCTAAGTGAGGCGAGGGCAGGCTCCCTGGCAGCCTCAGCCCAGTCTGGGGAGGCCAGGCCCTGGGCTGGGCCAGCGCTGACCATGCTGCCGGCCCGCTACAGGGAACAGCCTCTTCCTGGTAGCCGTGCATGAGCTGGGCCACGCGCTGGGGCTGGAGCACTCCAGCAATCCCAGCGCCATCATGGCACCGTTCTACCAGTGGATGGACACCGACAACTTCCAGCTGCCCGAGGACGACCTCCGGGGCATCCAGCAGCTCTACGGTAAGCAGGCGGCACGGGGTGGGCCAGTAGGCTCTGTACCGCACGCCTGCCTGAAACTCCCAGCCCCAACAGGGACAGATGCTCCTGCTGTCCCGTTTTGTAGATGAGACACTGAGGCCCCGAGAGGACTTGTGACTTGTTCACGTCACTCAGATGGGGCTAGACATCCGGCCCAGGACCAACACCCAGAGCCCTCACAGTGGCTTTGGGCTGGAGCTGACAGGGCCCCCCAGTGGTCCCAGGTCCCATCTCTGACCCCCCGTCCCCAGCCTCAGTGACATTACTGTTAGACTAACAGTACCTCGGGTTCCACAGCCCCACTCCTTCTACTGCTGCTCCCAGCCCGAGCCTGACCCAGAGTCTGCCGAGTATTGTTGGTTTGTCACTTCCCAGTGGTTCCCAGGCAGGTGACACCCCCAACTCAGGCCTCAGTCAAGAAAACCTCCAGTAAGGAGATGTCCTGAAGTCCAGGTTGGGGGGTTGGGGTCTGCGCTCAGCACCCATACCCAGCCCCCCCGCGCTGGCAGCGCCCACCTTGCAGGTACGTGGCAGACCCCGTACCCCCAGCAACCCGGCAATCAGAGGGGAACTTGGCAGTTTGTAAAGTCGTGTTCTTTTTCTCTGCGTGTGTCCCCTGTGTGTCCTGGGTCCTCCAGTGGGACAGGTTGGCATCCTGAGGGGAATGTCCCCAAGGGGAAATGGACACAGGGGCTGCCTCAAGGGCGCAGTGACCTAAGCCCGGTGTGAGAAGAAGGGGCTCTGTGCAGAAGGATGGAGGTCCTCCTGAGAGCCGGGGTGGGGTGGGGGGAGGGGAGGGAGCTGCTGTGCACAGGCAGGGCCCTGAGAACAACCTGGAGCCCTGGCTGGGTTCTGGCACTTCCTCCTCACTTTGTGTTCCCACTCTACAGGCACCCCAGACGGTCAGCCACAGCCCACCCAGCCTCTCCCCACTGTGACACCCCGGCAGCCAGGTCGGCCAGACCATCGTCCCCCCAGACCTCCCCAGCCTCCACCCCCAGGTGGGAAGCCAGAGCGGCCCCCAAAGCCAGGCCCCCCAGTCCAGCCCCGGGCCACAGAGCGGCCGGACCAATATGGCC
The DNA here is from genome assembly GCA_007922815.1 of Macrotus californicus. NCBI lineage: Eukaryota > Metazoa > Chordata > Mammalia > Chiroptera > Phyllostomidae > Macrotus > Macrotus californicus. The sequence goes on from VMDR010000011.1 coordinate 715,078, forward strand.
CCAACATCTGCGACGGGGACTTTGACACAGTGGCCATGCTGCGTGGGGAGATGTTCGTGTTCAAGGTCTGGCCCCTGCCTGTGCCTCCCTTAGCCCCTGGGTCCAGTCAGAGCAAGACAGCGCCCCCGGCCCCCGCCCCCAGAGCCTTGCCCCACCTGGCTGCTCTCCATCCCCACCCCTCCCTCATGGAGCAGGCTCAGACCCTAGACTGAGGAGCAGCCAGCCTGAGGGACGAGGGATTTCCCTGGAGTCCCACAGCAAGCCCGAGGGTCCGCCTCACCTGCCCACGTGCCCCTTCTACCAGGGCTCTCTCCCTGGTGCTGCCCTCGGGATCTCAGTGGCCACCCCAGGACACACCCTGATCCAGGAAGGGGTGCTCCCAGGTGGCCCCTCTCCCAGGCCGCGCCCCACTCACACCCACACCCTCCCCAGGGCCGCTGGTTCTGGCGGGTCCGGCACAACCGCGTCCTGGACAACTATCCCATGCCCATTGGGCACTTCTGGCGTGGTCTGCCCAGTGACATCAGTGCGGCCTATGAGCGCCAAGATGGGCGTTTTGTCTTCTTTAAAGGTGAGCTGGAGTAGGTAGGAGGGCCTTCCTGCTGGGCCCAGGGAAGGAGGGAAGAGGGAAGGCAGAGTTGCCTCCATTAGGACAGCATCCCCCCCATCAGCTGCATCCCCAGTCCCCCTGTCCTGAGCTTCAGTGAGGCAGTAGCTCCCTGAGAACAGGGCAGGGCCCATACCAAGAGTGGGGAGCCCTGGACAATGAACTGGGGTGCTCAGAGAGCAGCCACCAGACCCAGGGGTCAGGCAGGGCTCCCCGTCTTTTCTCTCTCTCTACAAGAACTGTTGGTGGGGGGACATTCCCATGGAAATACAGACCCATGTATAGCGTGACTGTGTGTGGTGTGTGTAGAGGGTTGAGCGCGTAGCACATGTGTGAGTAAACGAGTGTGCCACAGTTGTCTGTGAGGACCGTGAGTACAGAGCAGGTCTGATACAAGGGGCAGTGGTATTTTGTGCTGCAGTGGTCAGTGCCTGCCCTGTGTGCAAGGATGTGAGTGTGATTGTGTGTAATGAGTGTGGCAGTGAACGTGAACGGATTTATGGGCCCAGAACAGCAGTGCTGGGTCCCCTCCCTGCCCACCCCCTCAGCCCCAACCCAGTGTGCACCCGCCTCCCCTACAGGCGACCGCTACTGGCTCTTCCGAGAGGCGAACCTGGAGCCCGGCTACCCACAGCCACTGACCAGCTATGGCCTGGGCATCCCCTACGACCGCATAGACACGGCCATCTGGTGGGAGCCCACAGGACACACCTTCTTCTTCCAAGAGGACAGGTGAGTGCCCCATTCCCTAAAGGAACAAGGTCCCAACCGGGCCCGCCCTTCTCCCAGGCCTACCCAGAGAGAACCCACCCCTAGTGGGGAACAGACTCCAGGCCTGCGCAGGCCCACAGCCTGGTGCTTCCGGTCACAGGTACTGGCGCTTCAATGAGGACACACAGCGTGGAGACCCCGGCTACCCCAAGCCCATCAGTGTCTGGCAGGGGATCCCCGTCTCCCCCAGAGGGGCCTTCCTGAGCAACGACGCAGGTACCACGGCCAGCACCCTCCCGTCTGCCCACTGCTGACAGACCATGCTCCTCCTGCACACAGAGGGGGTGGGGCTTGCCCGAGGTCATCACGCAGTGTGATGGCATGTATGGGGGACACAGCCCTGTTGGGCCCTGGGCTGCTGGGAGCTTCTAGAGCACGACTCTTCTGGTCCTGTGTTGTCTCCACCCCATTTTACAGGTGACCAAACTCAACCACAGAGCTCAGGGAAAGGGCCCCGGGTCCCACAGTGAGGAAGCTGTGGAGTTAGGAGTCCCACCAGGGAACTGCCCTGCTCCCTGCAGATCCAGCTGCCCCCGGGCAGCCTGCAGGGAGCCCCGAGCCCAAGCTTGGCTCAGAGCGATGGGATGAGGGTCCTCCCAGGGGTGCGTACTTCCCCCCGGCAAGGGAACCCTGATCTCTGTCATCATTACAAGCGACAGGGAACTGTGGCTCTTATTGCTCCAGCATGGTCTCGGGTGACTAAGAAAAGCCATAGCTCTGATTCTTAGGTTCCAAGCTCGCAGGCTCAGAGGAGACCCTGCAGGCTTTGCCAGCGCTCGGGTGGGTCACACTACTTCTGCATGTGATGGCATCCCTCTGGCTGCCCTGATCTCACTGTGATCAGCAGAGCATAGACGCACCCCATGATTCAAACCTGGCCCTTCCTGGGGCTGATGGGACGTGGCAAGATGCCCAAGGCTGAAGAGCTGGGCCAAGGCAGTGTTGGGCTCCGCTCCAGGTCCACTGCTGGCTAGCTGCACCTCCTGGAGAGAGACACTGGCCTGGCTCGTGTGGGGCGGAGCCAGTCCGGGGACAGGGTAGCAGGATCCCCTGACTGCAGCCTCCAACCCAGCAGGACCCTGCCCCTGTACACAGCCCTCGTCAGTGTCAGCCCAGCCCAGAAGCACGGTATTCTAGTGGTGCCCTTGACCCATATGCCGCCCCTCTCTGAGCCTGGTCTGGTTTCTGCGAGTTGGGAAGGGGCAGATTTGGGAAGTAAAAAGGAGGGTGTTCTAAAGCCAGGGCTCCTCCAGCCTGTCCTGGTCTCCTGCGAGGGCCCCTGGCAGGCGAGGGGCCCTGGCTGACACCGCTCCGGCCCGCTTGCCCCCACAGCCTACACCTACTTCTACAAGGGCACCAAGTACTGGAAGTTCGATAACGAGCGCCTGCGGATGGAGCCCGGCTACCCCAAGTCCATCCTGCGGGACTTCATGGGCTGCGAAGAGCCGGGACCTCGATGGCCCGACGTGGCCCGGCCACCCTTCAACCCCGATGGGGGTGCAGAGCCTGGGGCGGGCGGGGACAGCCAGGAGGGTGATGAGGGCCATGAGGCTGGTGAGGGGGACTCTGGGGCAGGGACAGACGAGGATGGGGGCAGCCGCGTGGTGGTGCAGATGGAGGAGGTGACTCGGACAGTGAATATGGTGATGGTGCTGGTGCCGCCGTTGCTGCTGCTCCTGTGCATCCTGGGCCTCACCTACGCCCTGGTGCAGATGCAGCGCAAGGGCGCGCCCCGCATGCTTCTGTACTGCAAGCGCTCTCTGCAGGAGTGGGTCTGACCCGCCGCCTCCTGCTCCTCACGGTGCTAGGGGCCCGGCTGGCGGCGCCTGTGGTTCCGAGACTGCTCCTGGGGCACCCACCTCCATGGCTCCCTCGGCCCTTGGGTAGGGCCCCCCAGGCCCTCCAACACCCCTGCCAGCCCTGCCCCCACTGTTTATTTATGCCCAGAATTTTTTCTTTTTTTTTTTTTTTTGGACACTAACTGAGCATTGGTTTCTACTTTCCTGACCAGGGGCAGCCCCCAGGGCAGGGGGTTAGAGCCTTCTAAATGGGGCTTTGCTCCAGACAGGGAATTAGGTCCCCACCCACCCACCCATGTGGGCTGTGGCCCCAGCCAGCAGAGTGGAGGGTCGGAAGGCCCATGTGGGAAGGCGGCTGTTGGGCTGTCAAGGGTCTTCCCGCCCTGGGCCCTCTACGGCCTGAGCCCCAGGGCCAGAACCATGAGCTCTGTTGGCTTTGGAGACAGGTGGGGCCTAACTGGTCTCCACCCACCTAAGTCTTTCTCTGCCTTAGGAACAGCTTTCGCCCAGGGCCACCCCAGGTCACAGGGACAGAGGGGCAGGTGACCCCTGGCTGTCAGCCTGTGCTGAGTTTTGATTCCTTCCCAACCAACCTCTACAACCCCAGCAGCCCGGGCTCCCTGTGCATAAGGACCCTGCCCCACCCCTGGCCAGCCAAGGGGCCAGCAGCCCCCAGCTCCCTCGTACCCCTTGAGCCCACACTTCCTTTCTCTGTCGAGAAGGGGTTCTGGGCCCGCCTTACCAAGGACCAAAGGGGGTCTGCCAAGGCCCCTCCACCCCAGGAGCCTCACCCCCCGGGCTGGGCCCTCAGCCCCTGCCTATCTTCTCTCTGAGCTGTGTGACCCACCTGGACTCCTTCCCTGGGCCTAATCCCACCTTCTCTCACCCACACCTCTGTCCTCAGAGGTCTCAACCCCTCCAGCCTCAGGCTGTAGCTGCCAGTATCCCAGCTCTCCTGGGGAGACAGGGCTGAAGGGTGCCCAGGCTGAGGTGCTGGATGTCACAGAGTGCCCACCTGTGTGGGTGCCCACAACCCACCAGGCTTGGGGCGGGGGTTCCTCCCCTCCAGCTCCCGGTCCCCCAGGGCACTAATGAGGGAGGCCAGCGGGAGCCCACTGTAGCCTGGAGACTCACCGTCTGCTGGGCTCAGTCCAGGGCAGAGATGCTTCCTCTTTCCTTCCCTCCTCAAAGCAGGCAGAGATGAGCTGCTGTGGGAAATGGTACTGTACAGCCGGCTCTGTCCCCTCCACGTCCCTGAAGCCTTGAGCAAGCGGGTCTGCCCCCCAGAATCCCGAGGGCCCCGGAGGGAGGGGCTTCTCATGGGCAGGCCAGCTGTTTTCGCCCCTCCATCCATAAAACCTGAGAGCCAGCCGAGGGGAGGAGGCGGGTCCGTGTTCACCCCCGTATGTTTCTTATTGTAAATAATCTGCACTGATTAAATTGTGTGGCCGGCGAGCGTGGCCTCCTTTGTGAGAGGCCTTGGGCTGGAGGGCCTGCAGGTGATGGGCAGAGTCCCAGCTGGGACTGGGGGGCTTGTTTCAACACCTAAGAGACCTCACTCCCAGGTGTGTGGGCTCCTTCCCAGGGGCCCCAGGAAGGGAGGAGCTGGGGTAACAATAAGAGGCAGCTGCCTTCCACTGGACTGGGCAGGGGACTTGGGGTGGGACAGGGAAGGAGTGGGGAAGATGCTTGTCATTCATTCCTGGTGAGCAGGGGCAACCTGCCTTCCCTCACGCCCTGCACACACAGGGCCAGGCCACCTGTCCCCCCCACCCACCCAGGGTTCTGAGCCACCTGAAGACCCAGCTGGGTCAAGGAGGAGTGGGGAACGGGGCCACTGTCCACTCTGAACATTCCCCTCACCCCATGCTCTGCTCAGGGTAAGGGGCACCCCAGGTCTGCCCTCTCATCTTTGAGGCAGCAGAAAAGCCCGCCCTGGGTAGGGTGCAGATGACGCCCAGGAAAGCAGGAGACAAGCATTGCTGTCCCTCTGGTCCAGGTGAGCCTTGGAGACCACCCCTGCTGTCCGTCCTCTGGGCACCGCCTGCACCCCCAGGAATGCAGTGACCAGCCGCAGTGGGGTCCCACCCTGACCGCAGAGCAGGCCAGACCTGCACAGCTCCTCAGAGAGGGTCCTTCAACCTGTTCCTGCCCACCCTCCCCCACAGCTGCACACCCCCTCCCCAGTCCCCCCATACCGCCCTTTCCTCTCTTTGTATTGAAAACTGGCTGAGGAGAGTAGCAAATGCTGGCCCTAGGAAGCCCCACCGGCCTCTCAGGCTGAGCTAGGAAACGACCTGTGAGCTCCCCCCACGGCAGGGGCCTTGGCAGCAGAATGGCTGGGGGGCGGGGGGCAGGGCGGACACCATCTTGTCAGCTTTCCTGTGGCAGAAGCCACAAGGCCTCCACCCAGCTCTGCCTTCTGCTGAAACCTTAAGATCCCCCAGAAGCTCAGAGGTCACAGGTCACCAGGCAGTGTCGGGGCACAGGGACGAGAAAGGAGAGGGTAAAAGGCCTGTCTCACTAGCAGCTGGCAGAGGGGTCAGTCCCTCAAGAAACTACCTGAGGGGCCTGTCACCCCCAGGGTCTCTGTAAAATCACAGAGAAACCCAGTGGCTGAAGGAATTGCTCTCCCAGATGCCATCTGCTCCCTGCTCCATCTCAAGAGCCGGTTTTTCCCAGGCCCAGAGGCGTGAAGGAGGTGTCTAGGGAGGGATGGGTGGAGCACCATCCCTCAGTCCGGCCTACACCCATCCCCAGAGAGACTCTCAGCCCCAGCATTGAACAGAACCCTGCATCTGCAACTTGGTTTTAGTATTATTATTATCATCATCATCATCATTATTATTAATGCAGCTGCGGCCCAAACTCACCTTGGACCCTTCATACCCCTGTTCCCTCGCCATCTTTTGTTCCTTTCTATTTTCTAATTCTCAAGTAAGACGACATTACAGACAAAGAAAAAGGAGAATATATAAATCACCTAATTCTCCCAGCCAGTGTTAGCTTGACGGGTTTCCTTCCAGCCTTTTTTCCTCTGCATTTGCACAGCTGGGAGTTTCCGAGGCTAAAACACCCTGGGCGTCAGCCCTGACGCTGCAGAATGTCAGCCTCCAATGAGGGGGTGACATGACCGGCCTCATGGGCTGCCACTGGGAAGGTGAATAGAGGGTGGGTGGCTGAGAAGTGCTGGTGACAGTGCCTGACATTTGGCGACCTCAGTTGACTCCACTAACATTGTTCTCATGAGAAAGGTGGGGCTCAGAGAGGTGAAGTCACTTGGGCAAGGTCACACAGCTAGGAAGTGGCCGTGCCAAGATGAGAACCTAGAGGGGCCGACTTCCCAGCAGCAGAATCCCACCCCACCCAGGTGCCCCTGGGGGACGGGGCAGAGATGAGGAGGCCCCTGCCCACCCTGGCCTTCCCTTCCCACACATGCTAGGCATCGAAGACCCTAGGGCCACCAACAGAGCCTCCTTTCAGGCTGGGGCAGGGGCCGAGCTGGCTGCTTCCTCCGCCTCCGACTGGGCAGAAAAGCCTTTTTGTTGTGGCTCACACAGGAGCCGTTCTCCAGCGCACGGGAAGGAATGGCCGGCTTCCTGTCCGTCCACAGCTGCCCAGACTGCGTGGCCGCCTCCCTGTAGGTCCGAGAGACACAGGGCTCCTGCCCCTCCACGCCCTCCAGTCCTGCACTGGGGGCCCAAGGCTAACTGGCTTTGCCTCCAGACCCAGGAACTCACGCAAAAGGGTAGGGTTTAGCCACTCCTCAGCTATTCCCGCAAATTCTGGGGATTCCAGGCCTCCAGGCACTTTCAGAGCACAGCAGCACCACCCTCAGCCCACTGCTCAAGTGACCTCATGACCCACAAAGCACTGGCAGAGGCCCCTGCCAGGCTGCCTGCGCTGTCCCAAGTGTCCCCTGCACTTGCTCGCCTCTATGACTTCGCTTATGCTGGTCCTTCCTGCAGGAAAACCCTTCCCTGCACATTTCTTCTTGTCCAAATTGCACAGACCCTTCAAGGCCCAGATTCAGGCCTGCCTTTCCGGAATCCCAGCCCCCTGCCTCAAGGGCGATTGAGTTTCTTTCCTCCTCTGGCTCACCCAGCACGAGTGTCCTGCCCATTCCTTGCCTTTGAGCCCAGCCTGCCCATCTGTACAAGCTCCCAGATCCTGACAATGGCTCCATTGCACACAGGCTGTGTGTCCTTGGGCAAGTCGCTTCCCCTCTCTGAGATTCTCCCAGAGTCTCCACCCCCAGAATGAGACTAACAGCCACGCCCGTGGCAAACAGTGGCCAGGCTTGATGAGCTGACCCTGGTAAACACTTAGCACACACCTAGCCCGGGGTGGGCTCACAATGGTCTGGTCCCAGTGTCTCTATTTCAGGTGCAGGTACTTGGTGGGTATGGAGGAGGCTTCCCTGCTCACCCTTCTCCCCAGGACTGTTGGTGGGATGGGGTCAGTGGTCACAAGCCTGGGGACAGGTGCCGGGAGGAGGGACATTCCTGTCCCCCCAGCTCCTCTCCCAGCTGCCGAGGCCTCATGCAGCCAACCCAGGGGGCAGGGCTGCCCCGGCCCAGCCCCTGCTCACCCACCACAGCAGCCCTTCTTCCCAGACCCTGGGCGTGAAGCCCGGCTCCGGTTTCCTCCCCAAGTGTCCCTGACACCTCCCACCCCACCCCATTTTCACCCACCTCAGTCTTTGCCAGAAATAGCCTCCCAACTCCACTTACAGCCAAGCTAACTGGCCCCTCCTGGAAAAACGATATCGTGGCCCTGCCTGCACGGACGCAGTGACACCATCAAGAGGCCATTCCAAGTCATGGAGACGAGGGGCAGCTGCACCCCAATCATTTCAGCAAGAATTACACAGCACCCTCCTCAAACCTGTCGGCTTCAACCAGATCGACCCTCCTACGCAGATGGGGATGCTGAGGCCCAGACATGGGCTTGGAGCTATGTCGTCTGCCCTCACGCAGGACTCTCCTCCACGGCCCCCTCACACTGTCCCCAGCCTCCCACCCCCATGTGGGGCCTTCTTCTCTGCTCTTCAGAAGAGCTAAGGACAGAATGTTCTGATTAATCCAGCTTCCCCGATAAAGGGTGTTTTTGAGCACAGCCTTCAACATGCTGGCGGAGGGGAGCTCTGCCCTTGGGGAACAGCCCCTCCACTGTCCTACGAGAGCAACCCCTCATGCCCTCTCCATCCATGGGTGCGGGTAGAGCTGACCCCGTCTCGTTGCTGAGGGACAGGGATGATCTTGTGAACCAGGACCAGCCAATCAGCACCCAGTGCATGGCTCAGGGGTGGGCAGGAAACCCAAGTCTGGCCAATCAGGGCCTCCTTGTGACTTTTCCTGGAGCTTCGGGGAGAGAGAAGCCCTGTGTCTGGTGGGATTGCTGAGCTACTGGAGCATGAGCCTAGAGAGCTGCTGAGGAGTCTTGCCACCACACAGAGAGAGCCTGCCCTAGAGTAGAGCCAGTACAAAGGATAACAAACAGCCTTGAAGATTCTGCAAGGCACCATTTGAGCACCTGGATCCAGCCATTCCTGAAGCTCTAGGGCCCTAGGTTTTCAGTTACCTGTACCAATAAACACTCCCCTTATTTCTTAAGCCAGTGCGAGTTGGTTTTGGTTACTTGAAAACTTTTTCCTGACTGATGCCCAGGGTCCTCTGAGTTCCAAATGTGTATTTAGTTTAACACATTCTTCTTTCCAGTCTAGGACTCTGCTTGGGTAAACACCAAATCCCAGGACCACAAGGCACACATCTCTTCAATCCTTGAAGGTTTACTAAGCAGGGCTCATACTAGGGTCCTGACACACGCCCCAGCTGCCTGAGACAACACAGGACACCTGATCTTCTCAAGAGGCCCTGGGAATCAAGCAGCCAGATGGTGGCAGACAGGGACATGGGGGCTCCACTCACTGTTACATGGGCTTTTCCAGATTGCAAATGGTAATACACAGTTGGCCATCAGAACAATGAGGAAGCCACAGAAAAGCCAAAGGCGACCCTGAAAAATGTCAGCAGTGTCTACTCTTTTTTCTTCTCCCTTCATAGCTTGTTGTCAACCCTATCGGCTTCCCCTTCTGAGCACTGACGTATTTTATTAACAATGAGCTTGCTGCAGTTCTGCCCTTTTCATTTAATAGAGCCTGAGATTTGAAGGACAAGCATGAGACATTGAAGACTTTTCCTTTATTTGCTGCCTGAATTTTATTTTATTCTATTTTTTAAATTTCACCTCATCATTTTTAGAGAGAGGGGAAGGGAAGAAGAAACAGAGGGAGAGAAACATCAGTGTGTGGCTGCCTCTCTCGTGCCCCGCACTGGGGACTCGGCCCACAACCCCAGGCATGTGCCCTGACTGGGAATCGAACCGGTGACCCTTTACTGAGCCACAGCAGCCAGAGCTGTTGCCTGAATGTTTTTAATCCTATTAGAAGAGAAAGTTTATTTAGAAAGTTACAGAGGCAATAGAAGTGAGCCAGCTGGGCAGCGTGGACTTAGGAAACAAGTTATAGAAGCAGAAGAAGGGTCCTTGGAGCTTAGGAAAGAGGCAAACGTAGCAGCCTGGGGTGGGGCAAGGGCCGGAGGAGCAGAGGGGGATGGGAAAGGCACAGTATGCTGTGGAGAGGGAGAGCAACGAGCGTGCATTACACACCCAGAAGGATGAAATGAGTGCTTCAACAGTGCATCTTTAACCACCTTTCACGTCCACGGGTGGTCTTCTGCAACATCCGTGGTGCACATGCTAACAGAAGGACTTACTTCCTCAACCCAAGGCAGGACAATCACAGATAATATCTTGCCAACATCCATAATTATCACAAACAGTTCTCAAGGCTCACTCTGTACCACACTTTATTTGGTTTACTGTCCTTAATCCTGATAAGAACCCCCAAGGGGAAGTTCTCCTGTTTACACTTCCCTCCAGAGAAGCCTCAGGCTCAGAGAGGTAGGGGAACTGCCTCACCTCACGCAGCTAATCAGGGTGGAGCCTGAACTCAAGCCCACACCTTCATCTGACTCTGCAGCTCACACTCTTAGCTGTTTGTTTACACAGTGAACATCTAATGATGCCAGAGGTCAGGCCCAGATCCAGCAGTGCATGATATAGGACCCCCCCTCCTGGAGCTTACATTTGAGGGAGACGAGCCTCCAGGCCGAGGGAGTAGCCAGTGCAAAGGTCCTGAGGCTGGAGAAAGGAGACAGCAGGGTGCTAACGGGGGTGAGAGGGAGAAAGGGAGCAGGGCCAGGCTACAGGGTCAGGAGCTGGATTTATTCTAAGCCTGACAAGAAATCTTTGGAGCCTTTTAAGGAGCAGGGAAGAAGGTGGCATGATCTATGGCCTCAAGAACATTTCCCAGGCTACTGTATGTTCTGCTCAACTACCTTCGCAGACCTCCGCGAATCTTGCCTTCAGAGAAAGCCCTAGAAGTGGAATCACCCTCCCACAATGTGCTAAGGCTTTTATGGCATGTGACAAATCACCCTCTAGAAAGAAAGGAGCACATGTTTTTCTCTCGGACCCCGGAGTGGTTGCATGCCCACACACTGGGCATGAGGTCCTCTTTGTCAACGAGCTCAGTGAAAGTAATGTTGCTTTGTTGGTTTTACTCGAGGTCCTTTGCCCGCAGCCGAGTAACCTTTTTCTCCCTAGTAAATTGTTAACTACTAGGAAGTCTTTAGAGGGGAGGGACGATTCCTGCTCCTGCACATTGTCTAGTTTTCTCTTGGGGTATCTCTTCTTATTGACCTGTGGGAACTCTTTATAATGTGAGGAAATTGGCCCTTTGTTATCCAATGGCTTTTAGAGCTGGAACGTTCTCAGCCCAAGCCCCTGTGTCTGGATGGGTAAACTGAGGCCTGGGCAAGCATGGGGATTGGTCTCAATCAGTGCTCCCAGTTCTCAGGAGCCACGCTGCTTCCAGGAGGACAACTCTGCCATCAGTTCAAAGTCTAGAGAGGTCCCCTCCCCCTCCCTGCAGCCCCTACTTCGGTCTGTAGGGTCCCTGCCCTGTCCCCACCCCCAGTTCCCTGACAGGGCCTTCTGTTTGGTTCCCAGCAGAGGTGAAGACATTCTGCAGACACTGGCTCTGGATGTGCAGATGACGTCACTCAAGCAGGAAGGGGCCCCGGGGAACAGAGCTGAGTTGCTTGGGTGGGGTAGAGGGTGGGAGGGGGTGAAGGGGTAGTGCCCCCGTCTTCCCCTTGTCCCCAGATGCCAAGTGGGGCCACATAATTGGATTGCAACAGCGTCTGTTCTGGGCAGTGCAGGGCAAAAGGAGCAGGCCTTCGAAAGTTAACAGGGCACCAAAGAAGGGGCAGTGGGCTGCCAGAAAGAGTCCTGATCGGGGCTCAGAAATCCTGGGCCCGAGCCCAGCTCTGCCTGGGAACTCGCTCCCGGGAGCTCGCCGACTCTGCTGCAGGACAGGGGTTCCGTTCCCAGAGCTGGCACCGAGAATCAGGGAGGCGGTGGACGGAAACATGTGTGTGCACAGGGCTGCGCTCGCTGAGGTGGTGCCAGTGTGCTCGCCCACCAGCACCCACCCGCCCATCTCCGGGCCACACACCGTGATCATCCTCTAGTGAGACACTCCTGTCCCTCTCTCAGCTCCCACGCTGCAGAAAGGCTGCCCCCCTGCCTGCTGTAGGAACAGGGGAGACCCAGGTGGAGTCGGTCCCCATCCCCTACTCATCCCTACCAGGAAGAGGCAATGTTCCAAGTCATCTCCGACCTTTGCCCCCACACGGGAACAGCCTGCAGAAAACGAGCAGCACACAAGGGAACAGAGGCAAAGACAGAAAGATGACATTGTTTGAGACCCTGGATGCAGCAAGGCCTGATGCTGTTGCCTCTTACTCTTTTGTGAGAGCCAATAGATACTCTCTTTGGTCAATCCAGTTCAACTTGGAATTCCTGTGATGTATAACTGAAAAAATATAAATACCCCTGTCCCTTAATCCAGGCCTTTATGACCAAAGCCTGGGGCTCAAGGAGGAGAAGAGACTGGTCTCAGATCACATACAACTTAGCAGCAGAGTGAGGGCTCCAGAAGCCTGGACACACTGTCCCCAGCTGGTAGCAGGTTTTCCTCTTTTCCCCGAGTGCCCAGGAAGGCACTTGGTGGAGGGGGTGCAGGGGGAGGCAGTGGGCTGTGTAGAAATGACAAGTATCACTTCTAGTGAGAGGCAGTTGTAAAAAGGACTTCACCCCTCTTTCTCTCCCCCTGGAGGGTTGATCCCTGAAGCCTCTTGTTGAGAAGGTGGGACCTATGAGATGGCAGACAGTCCTCATCCTGAGTCCCTGAGTGACTGTGTGGAGCTGAGGGTCCGTCCTCCCCCCAACTCCGCCCTGCACTGGACGTCTAGGCCGAGCAAAAGAGCGCTGTGTGTTAAATCATAGAGTTCAGAGTTCAGTTCTTTCCGCAGCTCGATGTCGTCTGACCTGACGGCCAGTCTGGGTGTAATGGCTTTTAAATAATTCCCTCCACCGACAGGTTTCTCCTGACGTGTTTCCAGGACAGACAAAGATGCAACTGCTATTCCTGTGCATCCCTCTGCATGCATTCTCAAGAGCATTTCTTTGGACTAGTCTGGTCCCTTGACTTCCCTCGGAGGGTCCGGTGACCCTGACCACACCTGGGAAGTCACGAGAAAACCCACCTTTGTCTGGCCCGCCTGGAGTAAACTGTGTGTCCTGCCAAGGCTCTAACTGATGCAGCCGGAGAACAGGTGAAATGCTAGCATCCCTGGAAGTGTGTGTTGTCTGCTCTGGTACGTGCTTCTAAACCACCCTTCCAGGTCACCGGACGGCAGGGCAGCCCTGCAGAGAGATGAGGGTGGGGGCCCCCTCTACCGGACTGGGGGACTGGCTCCTGATGTACGACCTCCGGTTCTGGAGCCAGAGTCCTTGCTGATCAACAATTGCACAACGGGACACCTGGGGCCACCTCTGGCTGGATGTCTGCCCAGGAGCACGTGAGCAGCCCAGGCCCTGCCAGCCACTGCCAGCCACCGCCAGCTGATAGCAGCCTGGGACACCTGCCCCTATCCCGCTGCTCCCAGGCAGGGTGAAAACCTGACAAGCGTGTTTTCACCAAACTGAGAGTTTCGGCCCCTCTCTTCCGGGGACTGTTTGTGTTTCGGGTCACACTGCTGGCTGCCCCCACCCCCTTCTTTCCTCTGCCAAAGTGACGTGCCTTGGGTTGCCAGGCCTCTAGGAAGCTGGCCGTTCCTGCCCTGCACTGCCCCATGGGAATCTCCTTTTCCTCTTCCAGGCACTTTTGTCTCCTCTATTACATTTCATTCTCTCAACAGAGCCCGGCAAAGGGAGCTATTTGCCTGCATCTCACACTCAGGGGCTGTGACCCAGCGGGGGACGGCAGCTTGCCCAAGGTCACACAGTAAGTTAGAGGCTGGGTTGACAAGAAAACTGATCCCCAGCCCCGTGTTCACCCCACCCACCCAAACGGACCCACCAGGCTGAAATCAGACCTGGCAGCCATTCCCCCTCCAGCCCATTCATTCACTGGTCAAAGGCTGAGCCTTCCCAGCACCAACAGCAGAGGGTTGGCCTCCGCTGCCCCCCCCCACCCCACGACCAAACCCTGCCCACCGGAGGTTTTTGTAAATAAAGGGTGCAACGCAGCCCTTCCCACCCAGCTCAGGTCTATGGTGACTGCTCCCTGCAGTTTACAGGGCAGAGTTCAGTCACAACAGGGGCCATCTGGCCCCCACGCCTAATATATTTACTGAGTGGCCCTCTACAGAACGTTTGCCCAGGGCCACATCCTGAGTTTCCAGGCACTTTGGTGCACAAAATGTAATAAATATAAATATATAAATATAAAATATTTAACATGATACATATTACATGTTGTATTTTATAACTGTGTTGGTACAAAGACTACTATTCTCCAGGCTGGGTTGTATTGTTTTTTTCTGCTGTTCTTAAATAAATTCAGACGTCTCCCTGAGCCCCTAGCACTACTGAGGACCCTAGGCACCGCCCCCACTAGGCCTCGTGGAGAAGTCGGCCCTGAGTGAGCCCCCCAAGGCGGCGCCCCTCTGTTTAGCCTTCGCCCTGGTCCTTACCTGGACAGTAGGAGACAGGAGAAGTTTTGATGGCTCCAGGCTCAGACAAAAATGACTGCGTACAGGTCTTAGGTTGAAAATTTTTATATTTCATATTTTTCAAAACTTCAATTAGGTTTTTTTGAAATAAATAATAGTTGCACACAGATTAAAAAATATTTTGAATGCCTCAAATGATTTGCAAAAGAACGTAGCTCGCCCGCCCACCTCTGCACCCTGCTGCCTTGCTACTGCTGATTTGATTCCCTCCTGGCAGGTGGTGCGTCGTAGATAGGCAGAGGTGTGTGCACACGGCATCCCACGCTCACTAGTGCGCCGTCTGCTTGTCCCCACAAGGGGTGTGAGCCTATATTCTAGGCATAAACACGCCTTCTCTTTGTTGAATGACTCTTTTGTGTTCCATGGAGTGAATATACCACAATTTTCCTCTAACAACAAGTGGAGCAGAGAACACTTTTTTACAGATGGGCTACGCTGGAATATGACGCATCTGCTTCCCCCACCTCTCAGAAAAGAGAGAGTCCCTTTATATAAAGCCTCTGATAAAGCCTCTCCCATTACCTGGTGCTCTCTGGTTCCTTTATTTTCAACAAGGATGGACTATTTATGGGAGACACAATAGCCTGAAATGACCTCAGTGAATTCTAATTTGGGATGTTCGTGGCGGACACCCAACAGAATTGGTGGGGGGCGGGGGAGCGGGAAGGAGGCAGACATTTAACACAGATTTAGTAATTTTTCCCAGGGATATGACTTCACAATTGCAAGTGTTAAATAACACTGTAAACAAACCTCGTAAAGGTTACTTTAAAAGGCAGTGCTTTAGGCTGAAGAACGTGCATTCACCAGACACCATTAGGAGCATGAAAAAGAAGCTGCCTGGCAGGAGAGGACATTTGCCATCTGTATGTCCAGAAGAAGACTCACATCCAAAATATATAAAGAAATCCTAGGAAACAGTAAGAAAAACGGCCGATGATCCAAGAGAAAAATGGATGAAAGACTTGGTCAGCACTTCCTTAAAAAAAAAAAAAGGATATCCCCATCAACATAGCAAAACATGCTCAAGTTCATTCCCCATCAGGAAGACAGAATCAAGGGTGCCAATCCAGCAAAGTAATCAAACCCAAGGTGGGGGTCATCAGAACCTTCCGTTTACAGCTGGCTGGTCAGAAGCACAGCTAACAACCTGGAGTTTTGATTGGCGTCTGAGGGGAAGGGGCAGGCTTGCAGGCCTGCGCCCCGGACCTGCGGGAATCTAATGCTATATGCAGGCAGACCAGGCCGTGTCTGAACGAATTGCTTAGTGGTGTTGAGCAGGAACTCATCAGAACTGGCGTCAGAACCCTGCAGGAGGACGCGTGATAGCCAGAGACTGTAAACCACCCCGATAACTGTGCTCGAGAACCTGCTTCCGGTTCCTGTGCGCGCCCCGAAGTGGAAGTGCTGGCTCGTGCGGGAGCTCCACTTTTAACTTTTTAAGGAACCTCCACACTTTGCACTTTACATTCCCGCCCACAGCGCATGAGGCTTCCCAATTTCCCCACGTCCTCGCCAACGCTTGTCTCCTGGGTTTTGACAGTAACCACCCTGGCAGGTGTGAGGTTGATTTGGCTTTTGTTTTTGATCTCTTTGGGAAAAAGAAGATTGTCACATAGTCGGGCAATATGTTATTTCCTGACCTACATGTGCCAGTATGCACACCTTGGGGAAGTGAAATTTCTGGATCAGAGGGTGTGTGCATTTTTAAAGTCACCAAATTGTTCCCAGAGAGGTTGTCCCCATTCATTGCTCCACCACCAATGTCCCCACAGTCATACCAAGCCACCATGGAACCACATGTGCCCTCCCAGTGTCCCTGGTCCTCTGTGTAGAAAGTGAAGTCCCCCTGCCCTTCCTCCATCCCGGGCCACAGCAGCCACCTCCAGCCGGACGCAGTTCCGGGCCCTGATGAGACTCCCCTCCCACGTCGCCTCTCCTCTGTAACTCCCTTCTGAGAGGCAGCCAGAGATGTTTCTCAGACAGGCACTCCCAGGCTTGGAACTGTTTGGGGTTCCATGCACACACAACTGTATCGTGTCTCAGCAGGAGCTTGCAGTGATTTACTCTGAAAACCGATCAAAGCAGCTGCGAGGATGCTCCTGTGTCTTAGTTCGCGTCCCCAGAAGCCACCCCTGAGTTCTCCAGGAACACGACTGCAGGGCCAGGAAGGATGGCAGAAAATACAGGACAAGTTACTAAGCTAGTTACCACTTCGGGTAGGTGACGCTTAATTCCCCACCCCCGGAGAACTCTGGAGGATGGTGTGGGGACATCCATCCCACCTGGGGGACGAGCTGGGGCAACACCAACTCCCATCAACATCCGTTTGAGGGCTGCTGAGGATGCGGGGGGGGGCGTTGGGGCGGGGGGTGTTGATTCTCTGGCGCCTGTGGCTTGCTGTGTGCACTCCTGCGGCTGGAGCAGGTTCCCAGACGAAGAAACACCGGGTCGGCAGCTGGAAGTTGGGCCAGCGGGCCTGGGCCAGCAAAGACAGGGGACTGACGGCCTCTGCCACACCCTCCAGTTGTGTCTCCCCGTTGGTGTGTTCGAGGGTGAATGAGAAAATGGGGGAGTTGCAACTGGTTCGGGGAAACATGCACCCCAATAGCACACCTCACTTGAGTGACAGTCCTCGCCTTTCAGAACCCATTTTGCCTCCTCCTCACACCTGCCTAGAGATTTTCTTTAGGGTAAATCATAGCCAGCGCCCTATTCTCAGTCCCCACCCCCGCAGCGTGGTTGGGATGGAGTTGGCCCCGCCCCTCAGAGAGCTGGTCAGGTGATTCAGGCTTGGCCAATCAGCAGGTTCTATCCTGCTGACCGTTGTGATTGGCTCAGAGATGATCGCAGGGTCCAAGTAGGCTCATCAAAGGCAACTTCTGGACTTTGGCTGCTGGTCCCAGGGAGGTCCAGCTCTCTCCCTGATGGGTTTGGGGGTCTGGACTTGCTGGCTGCCATTAGGAGGTGTGCGTATGTTAGTGACAGCGGTGCTGCCTGAGAGCCCCTGCAGGGAGAAGCCAGTCTCTGGAGGCTGCCTCCTGGTGACATGTTGAGCCCTGGATGAATTTAAGACTCAAATGAAATCTGCATCGGACTGTTCAGATAACGGGCCAATAAGCGCCCTTTTTAGCTTAAGCCAGTTTGAGATGGGCTTCTGCTGCTTCCAGCCAGTGGAGGCTGGCCAGGGCACCAAGGTGCCTCAACTGACTAGTCACTGAGGAAAACTGGGCGTCCCTTGTCCACCTTTTTGGGGGAAGATCATCAGTCTGGGTCTCCAAGTGGGTGAGGCCCAGACAGGGGATGGTTTCCCCATCACAGCGCTCAGGGCAGCCAAGGTGGGCGTCTTCTCTCCTTCCTCGCCCACCCACTGGCCTCACCCTTGGCCCTGCCCTTCCTGTCTCCAGGGATCCCCACACCTCCCCATTCCCACCTGACCCAGCTCAAATATGCTTTGTCACGTCTGCCTAGACAAGAGTCCAGACAGAATGACTTGTTTTTCCCCTCCTCTGCCCCTACTGTTTATACCCTTCTACGTAAAGCAGAGCTCGGGGCTCAGTAGGATCATTCACTCATCCATTCTTCGAGCAGTTATTCACGGAGCATCCCCTGTACTCCCAGCATGGTTTTGTGCGTTAGGAACGCAGCAGAGAACAATACAGACTAAAATCTATCTTCCTGGAGGCACGTTCTAATGGGGGAGCAGACAATAAAAATCAATAAATCAATCAGCTACACATGGCTTGCCTGAGAGTAAGTACGAGAGAAAAATCAAGCAGAGAAGGAGGCCAAGAAGAGCTGGAATGGGTGTGTGCGCACATTTTTAAATGATTTGGCTAGACTAAGTCTGAGAAGGTGACTCCTAGCAAAGGTCTGGGAGATGAAGGAGTGCAGTAGATTGGCGGTGAGCCTCACAAGGTATGTCCGCGTCCTGGTCCCCAGAACCTGTGAATGCAGCTGTATGTGGAAAAAGGATTCTTTGCAGACCTGTTAGAGAATGAATTTCTGTTGTTGAGCTACAAAATTTGTTGTACGTTGTCAAGGCAACTCTGGGAACTCATATAGGAAGTAAATCACATGGAGATCCGGGGAACAAAGTTCCAGGAAGAGAGACTCTCAAGGACCATGGCTGTGGAGCAGAGATCCAGCTCGGCTTATGGAGAGGGAAGGAGCCCCAGCAGCTGGGGCAGGCTGAAGACCGGGAAGGGAGTGGTAGACGGTGAGGCCCCAGGTCCAGGGGACTAGATCCCTGGGGTTGGGTGGAGCCTTGTTCTCTCTTACCTTGAATTGGGTGGAGCCTTGAGGGGATTTTGAGCAGAAAAGTGATATGATCTGGCTTTGTAATTTAAATAAACTGTCAACCTTAAAAATAATAGTTATTTTGCCCACAGAATGGGTTTCTTCAGGAATAGCAATTCAGGAGGATCAAGCTATAGCAAAAACCATAGGCCAGTCCAACAAGCAAGGAAGTGAATGTTACTTTATAGAGAAAAAGGAAGTTGGGAGGGGTTGTTTTGAAGGAAAGTCCATTGGAGGAAAATGAGAGTTCAGCAGGGAGACGGTCTCTCATTGGCTGAGCGGCTGGACCGGAACGAAACCTTCCTCCTGAAGAACTGAAGCAGCATCACCTGGGAGGGTGATTTTTCCTGTTGGGTCTGTAGGTGAAGTCCATAGGTGGTGCTTGAGGGCTCCCCCTCCTGGCCTCCTGGCTGCACTTTAAATAAGGTTTCCCTTTATCGATTTTCTCTAGACAAAGGACTAAATAAATGCACAGTGGCCACCCTATTGCATCTCAAGTACATCTGTCTGTCTGTGCAGCTAAACCAGGAGCAACTTAGGGCAGGGACAGCGTCTTAAGTTTTTCTGTATCCTTACGGTCCAACGCTAATGAAAGAGTTCCTACAAATCAACAAGAAAAAGACCAAAAAAAATAAGCGAGAGAAAATTTCAAGTGTTTCACAAACATGAAGAGGCCGCATCATTGCATCCCTAGGTATTTATCCAACAGAAATGAAAGCATACGAATGTTCACAGCAGCTTCGTTCATAATACATAAAACCTTAAGCCTCCCAGGTGTCCATCAACAAGAGAATGTGTATTTGTACCTCCACACTGTGTATATCCATGCAATGGAGTGCTAGTCGGCTATAAAGAGTATTTAACTATTGCGGTTATACAGCTACATCCCGCAGACATAACGCTGAGGGAAAGAAGCCAGACCCAAACAAGTATAAACTGATCCCATTCAGAGGAAGTTCCAGAACAGACAAAACTGACCTATGATAAAAACTGGAGGGTGGAGGCACAGATGGACCAGGTCGGGACAAGAGGGGGTTTTCTGGGGGTCACATTCTATATCGGGTTAGAAGTCTGGGTCACACGAGTGTATGCCTCAGTCATAACTAATCAAATGGTCCACTTCAGATTGTTGCATTGTCATATGGAAATTGTACGTAAAGAACCACGAACAAATGTTGAACTCTGGTTAACGATATGCCTGCTCCAGGGTTTAAGAGTGAAATGTACTGATGCCTGTGACTTTAAAATGTATCAAAAAAAAATAAAGATGAATGGATGGATCAGCACGCACTAAAGCAGGTCTAGCAAAACTGGTCATTGCAGAACCTGTGCGGTGCACACGTGGGTGCTCGTGGTACAGTCCTTTCTCCTTTTCTGCATGTTGAAAATTTTCATGATAAAACGGGTTTTTTTCAGGGGAGGGAAGAGGCTCATTGATCGGAGATGTGAAGATTACGAGACTCTCTCTTCCACCCATGGCATCGAATTACAAAGAGACTCTAGCTCTCCTGCACTGGAGAGCCAGCGTGTTCAGGACCTGTGACACCCAGGGAACGCAAGGCTGTGGGGACGGTCATGGACCGCAGATGGGTGAGACTGAGGCAGTTTCCCACCGGAGCCATCGCCCTGACACCCCGCGAGCTTCCTTCCTGCACCGTTCCGGGCCCCGAGCGCCTCGCCCCCTGCATACGCTGCATCCAGGGCTGTATCCTGTTTTCCCCTCAGCATTAGATCGCCCCCACTTTAAAAACCCTTTGTACGCATTGTATTTGAAAGAAAACAGGCCCCACAGGATTTGGGTCGCTTTTGTTAGGGTTATGGAGTTCACTGTAGAAAACTTAGAACACATAGAAAAGAACGAAGAAGAGAGTAAAAATCCCCTGAGACATTTTGTTGGCCTTCCTTCCGTCTCTTCTGTGCACACATGTGGGTGTCCATGCACACATGTGGGTGTCCACACACACAGTCACATGGATTTTGACATGTGTGCATTTTAACAAAACTGGGATCCTATAAAGCACTGCGTTTCTTATTTAACACAATTATTCCGGGATGTGGTTCTGTGGCTGCCTGGCTCTGTAATGAGGAACCGCGTTATTTCTCTGTTCTTAGGGCCTGGAAAGGGTCATCCTGGGGCAGGGACAGGCCCCCTGATGCCCAATCTAAGACATTAGAGGTGTGCAGGCTCCTGGGGTTGGAGGGCCTGGCAGAACACCCCCAATCTGGGGGACGTGCTGTCCTAGGCACTGGTCTGGTTGCCCCCACCACCACTGCATGCCAGGCTCAGCCGAGAGCTGAGCCCATAATGGCTCTCCCCCCAGGATTCCGCCTGTCCTGGCCTGTCCTGGCCTGTCCTGAGCTGCCCTGGCTTGGCCGGCCAGGTCGAGTAAGGCTAGGCCCTGAGGCCCCGGAGGACTGTGGGAAGAGCTGGGTGTCTGGGGCCAGCACTCAGTCAGGCAGTCTTGCTTCAAGAAGACTTTTGGCCCACGAAGCATCCTTGGTCCAGCCCTCAGCCTGGAGGAAACCCCTGTGTCCCAGGCCTCATTGTGTTTTCAGGATTTCCTGTTTCCTGACCGCCTAACCTATTTATGGGCCACAATGGCTGCTTCCCCTGGAGGCCCTTACTGTACTGGGCCATCCTCTGCAGGCCTCTGGACTCGGCCCAGCCCGGGCTTGCCCTGGGGCAGGGCCGGTAAACGGGTGTCACCTCACACGCTCATTCAAAAGATTAGTGGAGTGCCAGGCACAGGGGGCGGATGCCCAGGCTCATCTGAGCTCAGCAAGAAAGAGCATGACAGTCCATCCACCCTGGCCGCAGTGCAATGGTGAGTGACATGAGCTCACAGCATGGTGGCAGCTCTGGCTCCAACTTTCTTGCTTCTTTCACCTCCGCCCTCCCTTGCCTGCCCTTCCCTTGAGCTGCATGCAGGTCCACTCTCTCTTGGGAACAGGCCTTGCCTTTTGCTGCCTCAGGATCTTTGCCCAGGGGCTCTTCTGGCCTCTTACATCCACCCTGCATCCTCAGCAGTTAACTCAGGCAAGGTTTACCAAACGATCAGACACTGTTCAGCTCAGAAATTCTTACTCAGCCCTCAAGGCCCCACTTCAAATGTCGTTTCTGGGAGGCTTTCCTGTGCCCCCAGCATGGGGCCACCCCCACCCCCATCTAGCCTTGATGACATTCTACAGGAAAGGCCGCTAGGTTAAGTTTGTAGGTCAAGCTTCCTAGAAGCAGAGCCAAAGATTCCATTTTTGTGCAAGTGGTTAATTAAATAAGAGCCTCAATTTGTACAATCTGAACAGGCAGAGGCAGAAGCTAGGCAAGACGTGGTTCGGGGAGAAAGTTTGCCTCTACCTGAACCCTCAGGGAGCTTGGGTTGACACCAAAGGAACTGAGGACTCCAGAGACAAGGGGACAAGGCTGTCATACAGCCACATCCTTCAGTCACTGCTCAGAACCTCTCAGGCGTCTCCAGGTAATGTGGCACCCATGAGAAGGGCAGCCTCTAGAAGGGGACACCAGCCTGGGGACCAGGGCGGGCATGCACAGCACCTGCTGCAGGGGGCATCCAGTGCCCAGGGCCGGCGCGCTGTCCGAGGCCCCGCAGAGCTCAGGACTGGACACCACAGGGCGTTGAACACCTGACTCCACAGACTGAGCCCAGGTTGTGAGGGTCGCCCCCACCAAGTGCCTTTCCAGCAGGCCTGGTGGTTATGCCCTGGGCCTCCTCCCCTTCTGGCTGGGTCCTGCCCTCCCTCCCCTTGGTCGTGTTGGTCGGCCTGGCCATGTTGAGCTGCTCCAGGAGGGCTTCAGGCCTCTGTGCAAAGGATACTCTGGACCTTTCCCTGGCCCTGTCCACCTTCCACTCCTCCCTCTGCCATGGCATCATCCCTACACAAGTCACCTCTAGAGTGGCAAACAGCTCCCTGGATGTCTCCTCCTCCTGGAAGCCTCCCCAGACCTGCCCAGCCAAGGGGCCTCTCAGCTTCAGGATTAACATGGAAGAAGATGCCTAAATAATAAAAGCTTCGAAATAGTCTTTCTCAAAGGAAGACTATTGGATCACCAATTTTTACAAGCAGGTCATGGTGGCTGTGCTAGCTCATGGTGGCCCGTGTAAGGTGGTGGCAGCAATGTCCCAACAGTGCTGTGATGCCTCAGGGTGATGCTGGTCAGCTGTGATGGGCTTGGATGGGTGACCACTGTTGAGAGGCTGCAGGCCACTAGGTTAATATATGTATTGGCCTAAGCTTGGTCTTCTTGTGCTCACTGTGCTTGTTTGTAGTCAAGGCCTCCAAAATTCAGAAATATGGCTAGTAATGGAAATAGGAACTAAAGGATAACAAATATATACTTCATAAGCTCACTTAAACTCCCGAGACCTGTGCTAGGGCCTGGTACTTAGTACATATGGATGGGTGGGTGGGTGGGTGGGTGGATGGATGGATGGATGGGTGGATGGGTGGAGGGATGGAGGGATGGATGGGTGGATGGGTGGATAGATGTGAATGAATACATAAGCACCTATATATTTTACAAACAAAGAAACTGAGGTTCCAAGAGGTAGTGCCACTTGCTCGAGGTTGCAAGCAGTTGGCAGAACCAGGGTTCCAATCCAGCTTTATTAACTCCATAACCAACATGAATAAATTCAGATCCTTCTTATTCTCCTGGCACCCCACCCCCACAGTATAAATCCTAACTTGTGGGCACAGCAGAATGGAGTAAGGAGGAAAAAGGGTTAGCAGGCCTCAGGAGAAGGGGAGTCGTTGGTGCATTGAACTCAGGGAAAAGGTGATAGATACGGGGTGGGGTGGGGGGGGCACATGGCTCGTGCTGACCCTTGCCCCTGGTGGTGGGGGGTTCTGCAGCCTATACCACTCAAGGGGCCTCGGTCACCCATGGCCTTTTGTCATCCATGGTCATCCCAATGGAATTGCCTGGGATGAGGGGTTCAGTGCAGAGGTGGGATCTGGGTCCCTTTGAGCAGCCTGTGGGAGGAGAGGTCCACTCCTGGGAAGTGGGTGGGTCCTGATGGGGTACCCAGAAGCCTCACTCGGCACCCCTGTCTGATTCAGCCTGTTTGGGGAGGACAGGGACAGCGTGGTAGGTTTGGGCCAGGGAAGAGAGAGAGGAAGGGGCATGTGTCTATGCTGATAGCCCCTCCAGGAACCGATTATTGTTTGGAGGAAGGAAGACAGAAAATCAGCCCACAGCCAGGACAACCTCAGAAGCTCCCTAAGTCAGGAAGGGACTCAGGTCTTACAAGCAGGGGACAAGCAGCACCCTGGGGGGGTCAAGAACCTCTGAGCAGAGCCTGGAGGCAGGAAAGGGTGGCCACTCCTTCCCCATCCCTGTGCGGTGGTGAGGACGCACCTGGGTCAGTAACCCTGCCCTCAGTCCTACCCAGGTTCCAGTCTCAGGTCAACCATTTGCCTCTGCACCTCAGGCTCCTCACTGGGAAACAGGGACTGTAACAGTGCCCACCTCGAGAACAGTTGGTATGAGGCCGACCTGTACCCCAGGGGTTCCGGGACGGTTCCCACCCTTCTGGCCTTGGCTCCTGTGACCCTCACCTCAGCTCTGTTAGGGAAACAGGGCAAGGTCACACCCATATTTCAGATGATGAAACTGAGGCTCCAGGTGGCCAGCTCAGGCTTGCTTCTATCCCCTGTCTCTCCCACTCCCGTGACCACAGGCAAGGAAGGCCAGGCAGCAGGGTGCGCGCACGCACGCACACCCATCCACACACATCCTGCCCCCTCTGCAGGTCCACCCTGGGCTCAGCAGTGCTGAGGGTGGGAGTCGGGAACAGAGCATGGTTTTTCCAGCTGCTGAGCTCCTTCTGCCAGAAAGTGAGGGAGGAAGGAGTGGAGGCGGTGGCAGGAGGGGAAGGATGGGAGTGGAGGGGTGAAGTGGGGGGGGGGCGGCACCAGCTGCCTGTATGTGTTCCATGGAAGGATCAGTTTTTCCCTGGAAACACTCAGCGGGCTCCTGCCCTCCACCCCTCTCCCCCAGCTGTCTTTTCCTGGAACAGAGGCCACGAGTACAGAGAAAGTCCCAGGCCCACCTGGATGGACGCACAGTGACTTCACCAGCTTCAGTTCCAGACCCCCGCCCCCAGCCCTGTCATTGAATCCCAGCCCCTACCCACACCTCTGCCTTGTAGAGGGAAACTGAGGCAGGTGGTCAGAAAGCCATCTTCCTCCGCACCGAGTCCTGCCAAACCCAAGTCACACGGTATAGTCCACGCTCTCTGAGGGGTCACAGTGGCCAGTCCCCTGCCTTCAGGATGGCCGGGTGTCCAGTGACGGGGCCACTTCTCTTGTGAGTCTGCTCTGCTGTGTAATCCAGAAGTGGCTGCTGACGTTTGACTGGATCACCCGCATCCTTCCTCTGTGAGCTGGAGAGCAGAATAGCACCCACCTTGCCCTGCCTCCCTCCTGGGATGGTGAGGTGGGGCCAAGGGCAGTGGGAGGCCAAGGCCAGCAAGGACAGGGCAGAACCCTCTGGCTCCCCACAGCTCAGGCCTCCATCTTTCTCGTCTTCCCTTTCTCCCTCTCCCCCCACCACCCCTCACAGTGCTCTTTCTCCTTGGCTTTCCCGTCTCTTCCTCTGAGTCTGTTCTCTCTTGCTCCTTCTCATTGTCTCTCCCTGTCTCTTTTAGCTGCTCTGCTTGGTGGAGCTGCTTTCTTTTCATTTCCCTTGGCTTTCTCCATCACAAAGCCTCCCTTCGCTCTCCTCTTCTCTCTCTAGCACTTCCCTGCCACCTATTCAGCTGTCCTGTGGGCATGTCCCCAAATTGTTCCACCTGTTCCTCAGCCTGCCCTCACCCCACCCCCAGGGTTCCCAGCCCCATCGGTGGCACCCCCGGCTTCCTGCTGCCCAGGCCAGAACCCAGGGCACTGTTCTGAGTTGCTCTCACTTACTCAACCCTTGGGCCTCATCAGTGGCCAGGCCCCCTGCCTCGTCACGGCCCCAGATGCCCACTGGCCCTGCCCTTGTCTCCCCTGTTCCTTGGCCCACCCCCAGGCTTCTGTCTTCCTCTACAGCCCCTTCCTTTGGCGGGCGTACATCAGAGCCCTGGAGAGGGCCCCTGCCTTCCCAGTGAGGTCCCTCATCTGGTGCAGGATCTGCTGGTCTCTCCTCACCTCCCCAGGCACCTTCACCCACCTCGGCCACATCTCCACTGCAGGCTCATCCCTCCCCTGGGCCGTTGTAACAGAGCTGGGGAGAGGTGGGGGGTAGGGGGGTGTCTGTGAAATTACCCACCCAACCCCTTCGCTTCACAGATGAGTCAGACTCCCACTGAGGGATCCTAGACAGGCACCCCCAGACCCAGCAGTGAGGACTCTTTGCTCGGGGCCCCCTGCGCCACTGAGGTGCTCCTGACTGCTCAGTGCCACCCCGGCAGGCGGCCCGCAACCCAGCAGACTGTAAATCACCACCATTGTCTGGCTGGGCCCCAGTCTCGCCCATACTTTCATGCTTTCAAAGGAAGGACAAGAATCTCCTTGCATCCAGCCCGTCCGCCCGCCAGTCGGGAGGGCTGGCACAGTGGAACAGAAAGGGGGTCTTTATGCCCGCGGGCAGGAGGGCACCACGTCCCCTCCCAGTCCCTTACAATGCCCTCTGGTGAAAGGGGCCTTTGTGACACTCCCAGACTGGCCGGAGCAGACACAGAGGCCTCTCCAAGTTGGAGGCGGTGGCAGAAGGTTCTGTGGGGCAGGGGTTGGGGGGGTCACAGGCCACAGTGGGGGAGGCCTCTGGGACTGAGGACCCGAGGAAGAGGCCATGCAACAGCAGGAAGGGAGAAAGGACACACTCGGACTGCAGCACAAGGAAGCAGAGTTAGAGTTGCCTCGTCCTGTGTCCACACAGGCCCTGACCTCCCACAGCTGCCGAGGGGCGACTTCCTGTGGACGGGGGCCATGGGAGGGACAGTCCCTGCACCGGCTGACCGCACTCTCACCTGCTACCCCGGCCCATCTGCTTCCACTGCTTCTCGACTCCTGTGGCCCAGCCCAGCCCGGGACTCGGCAGTGCTGATCCTGCCCCCAGAACGCTCTTCCCAAAGAGCCTGCAGGGCTCACCACCTTCTCAAAGGGCCCCTCTGACCACCTGCCAGTCTCCGCAGCTGCACTGAGTTCGATGCGTAACTTACACCCATTTCTTTCATTTAACTCATGTCCCAGTACTCAATGAATACGTCTTTGAATGAACGAAAAGATCACTTCATGTCACTTCCCGTTTCTCCCACCCTGAGAGGGAGGCACAGCGGCTCCCCATCTGGACACGGAGGGCTCTTTCTCAAGCTGGGCAGTGAGAAAGAGGTCGAACTGGGTTTCGGATTCAAGGCTGCTTGCCCCCCACCCCGCCCAGGCCATGCCTTTAACCCACGTGCTCCCCATGCCCCTGTGACAGCCACCCACACACCAGGCCTGCTGCCTGGCAGGCCCCTCAGGAGAGAAGGGCTCAGCCCTCACACCCCCAAGGCCTTTGAAGGCAGTCTGACGCCTCTCTTGCAGGTTGACCAGGGGCCCCGTGCTGGGTCCTCAGGCAGAGCCCCCTCCCTATGAGAAGGGGGAGCATCTCCTCCACCCCTCACCTCTTCGAGTCTGACATCCCCCCCCCCCTGAGCCTTAGTGCTCCCCACCCCCACCTCTTAACCCGGGACAGTAACACTTGCCCAGCAGGTGCATCTGTGAGGAGCTCAGGTGAGAAAAAGCCCCAGGACTTAAAGGAGACCCCACCTCTTTGCAAAGGCCTGACGCTGGCAGGAAGCTGGGGTGGGAAGGGCCACAGGGAAGGGCTCAGTCCCCCTGGGCCTGCAGCTGGAGGAAGAGGCTGAGCTAGGGGCTGCCAAGGCCATGAGTCAGCTGTCCCTGAAAAGCCGGGCAGCCGAGGCCTGGCAGGGGGCAGAGGGCTGGGCTGGGTCCCTCTGTGGGTGGGGAGGGTGGAGAGGGCCTCCCCAGGGAAGAGCAAAGCCACCTAGGCCAGGGCCATGTGGACTCTGTCTCTCCCAAGCCTGATCCAAGGAGCTGGCCAGACACTGGCAGCCCCTGCTGGACCATGCTGGTCCCTGGGAAAGGGTTTCCTTGCAAAGAGCGACCTTGGGCTGCCTTCCCTCTTCGCTCAGCTGCCCCACCCCCCACCACCAGCTCTCAGTGCCCCCTGAACCACAGACAGGGCCTTAGGGAGTAGCAAACTGACCATTCACTGTGCAGACGGGCACATCATCCCAGGGAGGAGCAGCGAATCCTGGGGTCCAGAGAGAGCCAGCAGTGATGTGCCCGGCTCCGCCTGGCCTCAAGGCTTGGCACGGCTCTGCCCCAAGAACAAGTCACTCAAGCACAGCTATCCATTGTATTGCTGGGTTGGGCCCCCCAGCACAGGCAGATTCTGACCCCGGAGTGAAGACCCCATCCTGAGCCCCTTCTTGGACCATCTCCCTCCCCACCGCACCGCACCCCACCCTGTGCTCCAGCCACAAGGAACTTGCAGTTTCCCCAACTGGCCAGGCTCTCTCCAGCCTCTAGGCCTTTGCCTATGCTGTTCCTTCTGCCTGGAAAGTCATTTTTTCCTTCACTCCCTTACCAACTGAGAACTCCTACCCACCATGGAAGCCCCTTGGCTGGGCCATGGCTCAGCCCTGGGTCCCACAGACGTGACCGTTACACAGCAGGGGCTCACTGTTTGCTCAGGGTGGGGGTCTGGGAAGGGAGGGGAGTGAGCCCCTCATGGTCTCCAGGATGGGGACACTCTACTCCTCCCTCTCTCATGTCCCTCCTCTGGCCACCAGGGTAGCTGGGGAGTTAGGGGGAGCCTGGGAGGGGGAGGAGGTGCCACTCTCTCCTCCGAGGTGGCCTCCCTGTCAGAGGGACCGACTGCACCCCAGCTCTGTGGGGCCCATTTCTCACTCCTGCTGTCCCTTCTCTCTGTATGTCCCTGTTCAGATTTCGGCCCGAGAATTCATTATTCAATCATCTTCTGCCAGGGGCCCAGGGCAGATGCACACGCCAAGCAGCTAGTGATTCACCGAAAACTTCATCCGTGTGTTCATTTGTTCACTCAAAGCAGTTGCGTTGAGCACCAAACCTGTGCCGGGCAGTATTGTGGGTGCTGGGGACATAGCAGGGAAGAACACGAGTGGGCTGTGCCCTCTCGGGGTATACAGTTTAGTGGGGTCCCCTCTCCTCAAGTTTCTGGGAACCTCCAACTTCTTCCCTGGGGAAGCTGCCTTTGTTTCTCCTGCCCTCCCGACCTCACCCCTCCTGGTGCCCCTGGGCAGGCCCAAGAGGGAGACCAACCACAATGGCGCCTGTGAGGATGACGGACTGCAGAGAACCCCGGTCACCATGACGATGCTCACCAGGCCAGGCCCTGCCCTGGGCGTTCATTCACTCTCTCAGTGCATCCCCACCACAGCCCTCCCTGTTGCGCGGTGCAATTGCTATCAAACAGGGAGACGCAGCAAGGTTACCTTTGCGTCCTGAGGTCCCAGGCTGGACGGCAGCGGGGCCAGGATCCGAGCCATGCTGGCAGCCCTAAAGGGAAGGGCCACGCTCCTGGCCAGTTGGCTTTTCCAGGCCCAGAGTGGTCACATCCATTCATCTCATTGCCTTACAGTGACCCCACCGGCTGGAAGGGGGAGGGCATTGGAGGGCACGGTCTCCACCAAACTCGCTTTCTGCTGGGAGGGAGGTGCTGGGGGGCCTGCCTAGAAAAGGGGGGTACTGTGCCCACAGGCTGCCTGGCCAGCCATGTCCCTTATAGGCAGCTCATTCAACGAGAGACACCCCACTCCCTTTCAAAGCCCCAGCCATGGCCACAGGGACCTCCTTTCCTCCCCACTGCTGCCAGGGTCCACCGTGGGGAGGCTGTGTCCACCTTCCCCAGCCCTCCAGCCAATCCAGACTCTGCTGGGGACACCAGCTCCATTCTCCGCATCGCCACTCTCAAGCCTGCGTCCTCCCCAGCCCATGCGTCTCTTCTACAGCCTCCATCTCGGTGAGGACCACGTCCCTGGCCCCCTATACCCCCTGTAATTCATCCTGTGGGCTGCCCACCCCCACCCCACTGCCAGGCCCCCACATGGCCATCCACGTCTTTTGGTCAGAAGCTGGTGGCCAACTCAAAATAACTCTTTCCCTTCCCTCCGACACAACTGTCTGTCCTGGGGAGGGAACAACAGCTGCAAGGGATTAAAGGGGGGAACGGAACCAGAGAACCCCCCACCCATAGCCCACACCCAGGCCCAAACCCATAGAACTGGAGGCCAGGGCAGCAGATGTGGGGGTGAGGAGCATGCCCCTCCCAGAGTCCTCTCCCCAGGAATAGGAGGTGAAGGAGGGGACCTCCCCAGGACAGACAGTGTGATATTGTGATTTAAGAAGAAATACATATTCTGGACTTCAGCCCCAGCTCCTGACCAGGAGCTCTTGAAACCTTTGTGATTTTCTAAGCAATAAAAGGGGCCAGAAGCATCTTTTGGCCTCGGTTTTAAACAGAGTTCCTAAACCCTCTGGAGTTTTCTGGGTGATAGGAGTGTCTTTTATTCTAAAGCAGTGACCCTCAGCAGTCTCCCGATGGCTCCTGGACGGTGGCTGGTCACCAAGAACCAAGCTGTGATGAGAAGCTCGGAATTTTCAGCCACATTCCCCGTCCTCTGTGGAGGGGGAGGGGCTGGAGGTTGAGGGGACCGTTGATCACCCCTGTGTGATGTAGCTGCCATAGAAATCCCTCAAGGGTAGGGCTGGGAGAGCTTCCAGGCTGACAAATACATCCAGGCACCCGTGTGGCAAGGCCCCCCCCCCCAACGGCACACACACAGGGACAGAAGCTCCTGTCCTGGGGACCCTTCTGGGCCGAACCCGACTTATCTCTCATCTGGCTGTCCCTCTGTGGCCTTCATCCTCTCCTCTGTCCTAGAATTAACTGGTAACCGTGTTCCCCTGAGTTCTGTGAGCCAAGGACAATGAACCACCGAACCTAAGGAGGGAGTCTGGAAACCGCCAATTTGTAACCAACTCCAGCGGAAGTGTGGGCAGTCTGGTGACCACGGCTTGCCTCTGGCATCTGAGGGGACGGTGGCAGCCTGGTGAGGCCTTTAACCTATGGGACCTGACGCCAACTCAGGTAGCTAGTGTTGGAATGGAGTTGGTTTGTAGGACAGCCAGCTGGTGTCGGAGAACCGGTTGCTGCATGGAAAAACCCCACACGTCTGGTGGCAGAGTATTGGGAGGGGGAGTGGGAGAAGAAATGGAAGTGTCTCTTTTATATGGTTTCACAGAGGAGGCAAGAAAGCAAGTGCCTCTGAGGACCACGGAGCCCCCACTGGGACGGGAGGGTGGCAGCCACTGTGGGGCCCTCACACCAGGCGAGCTCAGCCTCCTGGGGAGTGGGTGGTGCCCTGGAGCACCCATCAGACCTCGAAGGCCTCCCCTGGCCAGTGGGCGCAGTAGGGCATCTAGTGCCCCAGTCCCGCTGCACCTCTGGGGCTGGTTCAGCTGCCCAGGCAAGCTCCAGCTTCTTTACTTCCCTAATTTGATGTTGCTGTGATTTTCTGGGGGCGGGGGCCGGAGAGAAACTTTGGATGTAGTACAGCAATATCAGAAATACCTTTTTCACTGGCGAAGTGTCAAGTCCAAAATGTGTGACTGGCCAGAAGCATTAAATCAGTACCTCAGTCCCCATGAACACGGGGCATAAGGATTTGGCAAGCTCAACCATCTGAGACCTTCTGAACGTGTTTAGTCTGGAACTCCTACAGGACCTGCAGCTCTCCCCTGCACCCCCCCCCCGCAACACACTCTCTTAGCAGAGAAGTCCCACGAGCCCCATCTCTCTGCTGTCCCCACACCCTCGCATTCTCCGTGGAAAGCGGACAGACCTTTGGCCAGGCTTTAGGAACGGGTGGCAGGAATCTCTTTTGAGGGCTCACTAGCCCGTTCTGCACTTGTGGCTGAGATCCACTCTCATAGCCCACCACCGGGCAGCCCGCTTGCAGGGGGAGACAGCGACGGCTTTCCCCAACTTCCTCTGATGCTTAGAGGCGCCTGACAGCCACCAAGAATCTGACATGTTGGTTTAGGTCGGTTTCCAAGGCCAAGAGAAGAGGTCCCAGGCTTGGAAGGATGCTTTAGGGTTCAAGGGAACAGGGCAGTCTCAGGGAGGGGAGGTGGCTTTGGAGGGTGACTTGGAGCCCCAAGGCTAGAATGTGTGGGTCATTCTACAGTATTTCCAGCTTTGACTGTATCCCCTCCCCAAACACCGGGATTCACAACGTAAGACTTAATGGAAGAAAGAGCTGGGAGAAACGCAAGTGATGACAGAGACCCTTATATTTATGACCCTCATGCAAGAAACCGGCAGAGGCTCTCAGTGACGTTTTCCACCCTTTAGAAAGGGGTTCTCTCCAATGCGTTTCCACATCCCATCCTTGCACAGATTTTTTTTTTTGCTTTGCTTCAGACACCATGGATACCAAGAGGCACAATTTTTCCAAGGCTCATGCTCCATCCAGATGTTCGAAGCCTCGTGGATTTACAATTTGGAGTGCCTCTCTCGCAGCCCAGAGGCACTTGTGGTATGCACCACAGGGCTCCCTATATTCAGGTTATGGAAAAGGTATGGAGGTGTAAGTTATCTAACTCGAATTTTGTTTAAGGGGAACTTCAGGTGTTTGGGGTGGGGAACGGTGAGGCTGCTTTCTGCAGATGTGCCTGGGGCGGGTTTGCTTCATGCTTTCTTCCCTCCCTGCATCTGGGCTTTCTACACTCAAAGCCATCATAGTAATTCCTGCTTCCTCCAATTTGGAGCAGCTTCTCAAGTGACGGAAACATCAAAAATCACCAGGGGAAGCTGTTAAACATGCAGATTTCTGGGCCACATTTAGATCTCCTGAAAGAGAATCTGCATTTTAATGAGCCGGGCCTGAAGAGCATGCATTTTAACAGGCCAAGGCTGAGTAATATAAATTCAAATTTGTTTTAAATTGAGAAATATAATCAGAAGAATAGCTTTCTGTATGTAATTGAAATAGTAATGAAGCAAACATCCATGCGTAAACACAATCCAGGTTAGGAAATAAAGCATCGGTGGTCCTTGGAAGCCCCCTGAAGGGCCTCTCTGGTCACTGTGTCCCCGCCTCCCCACGTCTGGGTAAAGCACTCTCCTGAGCCTTGAGATAGTCAGTCCCCTGCCTGTCACTATAGATGGTGGTATATAAATGCACCCTAGAACAATATATTCTTTCGTCTATTTAAAAATTATATAAAATGAGGTCTGGCTGGTGTGGCTCAGTGGATTGAGCACCAGATTGCGAACCAAAGGGTCTCTGGTTTGATTCCCAGTCAGGGCACATGCCTGGGTTGTGGGCCAGGTCCCCAGTAGGGGGCACTCAAGAGGCGACCACACATTGATGTTTCTCTCTTTCTCCCTCCCTTCCCCTCTCTATAAATAATTAAAATCTTTTTTAAAAATGTACAAAATGAAATCATCATTTCACCTACATGTAAAACAAATACCTGTAAAGAAGTTCAGACTGCCTGACCCCTTCAAACATAACACTATCAGTTCAGGAATGGGAGCCAGGACTTCGTCTTTCTTCCTGTTCTTAGTAGAGTTTGAATTTCCCAGGGACATATGTCACTTTTAGGGTCTATTAGTGAGACGCAAACCCTGGCCACCCCCCAGCTTTTTACCCTCAGCTCAGGCCCCAGCCTTCGGCGACTGGGCAGCCGAGAAGTGACAAACTAGGCAAGCCTGCACCTCAGGGGCAGCGCTGAGCCTAGATCTTGACCTCTACTGAGCAGCCAAGGCTGACCCGGCCCAGCCACCCAGGGGGACATTATCTGACTGGTCAGTGTCCTCTATAAAAAGGGCACCGCCAGCCACACAGGAGGCATGGGGACGCCAACAGAAGGGAGAACAGGGTTGGCATATGACCCCCATCGGGGGTGATCCGAGTCCTCATTTGGCCCCTGCCACTCCTAGGGCGGGGCGAGCCCACATCTCTCCAAGCTACCATGTCCTCCTCAGTAAAATGGGGCCATAGGGGACTCAGACGCGAGTTCTGAGACATTTTTCCGTGAATCCTCTGGCCCTTGAGGCTTTTGGCTGAAGCTGCTGAGGGGCTATGGAGTCAGCTTGGGGGCTGTTTTCTGATGCACCCACCTCCCCGAGAGATGCCCCAGGAAGGGGCGGGACTGGCACAGGCTTGTGGATCTGGCTGTGGGGAAACAGTCAATGGGCCAGCGGCAAATAAGGGCCAAGTGGGTCTGCTCTCCCCCAAGAGGAGCCCTGTTGGGAATGGCTGTACCCCTGCCCCCTCAAGTTCATGCCAATTAGCTACCTCTCATTGGGAGGCAATTCCTTCTGAAACATTCGGCGTCCGAGCTGCCTGCTCCAGTTTCTGAGAGCTGAGGTCCCTCGGGCCCCAGCTCCTCGACGAAGGCCTCTATCCCCTAGCCCCCACGCCTGTCCTTCGCTCTCTCCTCCCCTGGTCGCCCTGCCCATTGTCATCTCCCTGGTGGACTGGGAAGCTGAGGGCAAGGGGCCGAGCAGGCGCTGGTGCCACAGTTCACGCTGGCCTGGGGCCAGCTTAGATAATCCCTCGCATCACCCTCAACACCCCCTCACTTCCTCTGGGATGGCTATGAGAAGCATCTGGAAAGTCAACAGCTGCTGCCTTCCAGCCCAGAGAGGGCAGTGAGGTAATGGCCATACATAGTCTGACAAGTGCCAGGGTGAAGGGGGCTCTGTGTGGAGGAGAGTGCGTTACTGTCTTTCCCCGGGCTTTCGGGAGCCCCGCGCTGGTGTCCCGGCACCGTGGGAGATGAAAAGTTAACTGGGTGTTCCTGCCTCCACAAAAGCATCTTTCATCCCGCAACAGAGTGCAGATTGGAGGGAGGGCTTCACTCCACACTGGCCCGAGACAAGCAGCTCTGCTGAGGTCCCCAACCACCCCACCCCCACTCATTTCCGAGGACTCCTCCTGTAACCCAGAAAGTGAGGGAAGCAGGCACGTGGAGTCAACAACAGGAAGACGGATACAGAAGGGTGAGAGGCGCTCAGATGAGGCCGGGACTGGCCCTGGGAGAGCAGCTGTCACCTGGGCCGATGGGTGTCCTGGGTCGCTGAACCACTGGTGACTTTCAGAGAAGGGCAGCCCCCCTGGGAAAGTAGGCTCTGGCCTGGGTGTCAGCAAGAGACAAAGGGCAGAGTCGTGTTGGGTGAGCTCACCAAAGTGCCAGACAAGACACCTGACAGCTGTGAGCAATGGAAACCGAGGGACACCAGGTAGCAGAGGGACACCTCCCTGTCCACCCCTCTGCCTCCTGCAGCCCCTGCCCCCCTCGGAGTCAGTCGTGCTAGCCCAGAGCAGCCTCTGGAGGACAAGGACCTGGAGAAGGGAGCTTCTGGCCAGGTGACTTCTCAGAAGGCAGAAGTGGCAATGACAAGTTCAGCACTGTGTTTCCACCTCCAATCAAAGTCACAGTGGCTCCACCCACCATCCAGCCTCGTCCAGAGGAAGGGCCCCAAACCCAGACAGAGCGGCTGGCTGGGGAGAGCACCGTGTCTAGAACGGCCCTTTGCTCCTTTTCACTTTGACATTTTTATTGCACAAATATCACCTTTCCAAAAATGCTATTTTTAGCGTACAAAAAGTGTATGACGTAACAGCCATCCTCTCCAGATGCGGTCACCTGCACTAGTCTGTGAATCCCTCAGGACCATCCAGAAACATCTGCATGCGCTCTCCTCTGCCCCCAAATGCTTTCCCTCGGCCACGTTCCACACGGCAGAGTTGTGGCCCATGCAAGTGCTTAACTTGCACACGCTCTATTTTTTATTTTTAAAATCTTACATATTGAGAGAGGAGAGAAAGGAGAGAGACTTGTTGCTCCACCTATTGATGCATTCACTGGTTGCTTCCTGGGTGCGTCCTGACTGGGGATCGAACCTGCGACCCTGGCGCACCATCAGGACGGTGCTCTGACCGAGCTACCGGGCCAGGGCAACTTGAGTAAATTTAGTTCCTTGTCTAACCAAGTACACGTCCCGGAGTAAGTGTGAGGTGGGCACGTGAGGTAAGGTTTCAGTTCTCTCACGCGAGTCTAGTGTTTAAAGAAATAGTTTTCTCGTAAGTCCCTAAATTCAGGGCAGGTACTTCATCTGGGGCTTGAATAGGGAGGTGGCGACCTGTCCCGATGCCAAGGGGCCCTGCGTGCTGACCGGGATATAGGGCAGTTGGGACCAGGTGCCCCTTTGTCTTCAGCTTGACGCAGGACCCAGCCCCTCATGAGGTGCCTCCATTAGTCAGACGCTATTCCTGTGCTCTTCCGTTCAGTTTATCTTGGAGGCTGTTCCAAAGCAGTATCTATAGACCTGTCTCGTCCTCTAAGTGCTCACTGCCAGCTATTCTACAGCACGGATGTATGGGATGCTCTCTGGAAAGAGTTCTATTTTCAGACCACAAAGGAAAGAGAAATGTCACCGTTAAAAAAGACACAAAGTAGGAACAAATGTACAAACCAAGAATATAACA
The DNA here is from genome assembly GCA_007922815.1 of Macrotus californicus. Lineage (NCBI taxonomy): Eukaryota > Metazoa > Chordata > Mammalia > Chiroptera > Phyllostomidae > Macrotus > Macrotus californicus. The sequence goes on from VMDR010000011.1 coordinate 751,250, forward strand.
TTTTATTCATTTCCAGATTTTGAGTATTACACAGCATATACATACATTTGAATCACATAGAAAACAAAGAACAAACCATAGAAAGACGTGTTGGTCTGAAATTGACACTTTAATTCTGTGAGCTCATGGTGACGCACCTCCCCATGCGCGGGGGTGGGCAGCGGGACAGACTCCGGCAGCCGGGTACCCCCCGTACTTACAATGCAATTACGGGCGGCACGGTCACTGGTGTCTGCGACAAGGGACACCGAGTCATAGATAAAAGAATCACAGCACAGTGAACTAATATAAATATTTTTTTTCTGCATTGTCCTCCAGATAGTTTCCTTTTTAAAATAAGAGTCAGGCCCAGGGTCCATCCCTTGAATTGCATTCCAGTTATTGCTGGAGAAAAAACAAAGAGAAAAGAAGCATCACTTCAGGTTATTAGAAGACAGAGGGTCAGTGCCACGGACCTCCTACCTCTCTGACACTGGGTTGGGGGTGCAGAGCTGCAGGAAAACGTGCACGGTCAGTGGCAGACAGGCAGGCACCCACTGCTGTGCCAGAGGAGCCCACAGTGGGGCTGATAAAGGGTCCCAAGGAAGGCCTGCGGGCAGGGAGCAGCAGGAGGCCCCTGTCCGAGGATGGGCAGGTCGCCTTGTGCAGGTGGAGGGAGAATAACAGAACCCTTCACAGGACCATCCCTGAGTCGGGTCATACAAGGGAAAGGCAGTCCTTTCTCCACGTCAGCGTGGAGAGGCTGCGCCGCCGGGCTCAGAGTGGGGCACTCTGCCGCACACAGTGTCCCTGCCTCGCTGCCGGCTTGTCCACAGAGGGGCTGGCTCACCTTCGCCTTGTTCTGCACCGGGAGGTAGAGTTTGAACTCCGCTGGCAGTTCATCTTCCGAGTACAGTCTGTCTGAGAAGTAGACCCGTCGGATGCGACAGTTGGCGTGGATCTGTGGGTGCAGGACTGGTTTTGAGAAACTAAACGTGATTGTCCTTCCTCATTTCCTGACTCTCCTAGAACTCCCCACCCCCACGGTGCCGTCAAAGCTCCATCCCCATGGCGCCTCCTCGGACCAGCCTGCACTGGACTCTGACAAGAGGGAGATCTGCTCGTCTCATTCTCCCACCCTATCTGAGCCGAATCCGGAATGTGTCCCGGAACTCTCTGAGGTCCAAGTCCCCTGGACAGTCATTGGGAAGCCAGAAACTCACTCTCGTGCCACATGGGACACAAGCCAGCGAGAAAGCACCCCCTCCCGGCGGGGCTCCATTGGGACAAGGAGCCGGCACCTGAACTCTTAGGGTCTCGATGTAGTTGGTGCCGTACGCCCGCCGAGTGAAGTCTGACAGGTTGAACTGAATCTGGTTCCAGCCTTCGTCCAGCCGCATGGGCATGGTACAGATGAAGGGTTTGACCCGGGTGGTGCTCTGGTAGTTGCTCGCCCGGAACCGCCGACGCACATTCTTGTCGTCCAGTACCTGGGACGTGTACACAAGTCACGTTCCTTCCATCCTGGAAGACGCTAACCATCTTGGACAGGCAGACACCTGACCCCCAGGGGCTGGTTTCCCCGGCTGAGACCCGAGGGAGAATAAACAGACCAGACGCAGGTCGCACTGGGTGAAGATGGCCTGGAAGTAGCAATTTTATCTGATTTGTTGCCAAGACAACGCCAGCTGCTTATGACATATGACACACCCGTCAGGCTCTCAGGCCATAAATGATTTCATACACTCTTCCCTTTGAAAAATAAAAAATGCTAGAATTGAGACCAACAATAACCCAGTACTAAATGGTTACTCCTCACATGGACCCCACTCTAACACACTTTGAAATCTTGTCACTAAGATTAGAGTTACTGCGTCTCTTTAATATTTTATTCATTTATTTATTTTTAGAGACAGGAAAGGAGGGAGAAAGAGAGGGAGAGAAACACTGATGTGAGAGAGAAACATTGATCGGTTGCCTCTCACACCCCCCAGCTGGGGACCAGGCCTGCAACCCTGCATGGCCCTGACTGGGAATCGAACTGGCAACCTTTCGGTCTGCAGGTCGGCGCACAATCCACTGAGCCACACCAGCCAGGGCTACTGCGTCTCTTTAAAAACTTGGCATTAAATTATGATCACTAACACCAAACGTATGCCATAAAAATTAGGGCTCAATCAAGTGTACAGAACAGGCAGAAAAGAACACATACAAAAGGACAGAGATACTTTCCAAGGGCCGCTTTTCCCTACAGGTTGACAGGACACCCCTCTGGGACAGCCAAGAGTATGTACGTTCATGGGCACACATTTACCTGTACTTCAAAAGTAAAATATTTCTTCAGGTTTTTGATAATCATGACAAGGAACGGAAGTTTAATCCCCAGGGTCTTCTTTGGGTCCGCAGGACACGTGATGTATGTGGTGCTGTGGGAAGAAGACACACCAACACACACACTCCTTGTCTGTCCCCTGGCGGTGTGCACGGCAATAGCACACAGCCCAAGGGTGCATCGGAGGGCACAGCCAAAAGATCCAGGTACACTGACCAACGGACCCCTCAACCCTTAGGTCAGCTAATGCTTTAAAGAAATGCTGGACTTGGAAACAGAAGCTCAGCACAGGACTAGACATCAGCAATAAAATACCTGAAAAGCAAAGTCAGATCAGTGGATCTGAGGAAGTTCTTCAGGTGACCGAAGATCCAATTCTGATCCAAGAGAACCAACAAAGGATAGAAAACCCAAACTGAGACTGTTGTGGCACCAAGAGGCCCAGCGGCCACCCGCTGGAGGGTTAGAGCAACACACCCCAACCCACTGTGCACGTGTGTGCGCGTGTGTGCACGCGTGCACACACACACCCCCCCTTGGTGAAACACAACCAATAGCGAACACTTGCATGGCACTTAATTCATGCTGAGCAGGTGCCAGGTGTTTCGTACACATTCCCTTATCTAACCTTCGCATACCCGTATAAGGAAGGTGCACGGTTATCACCCCCATTTTACAGGGGGGCTGAGGAACCTGCCTGAGGTAAGCTTCTGCACTCACACCAGGCAGTCGGACCCTGCAGCCTGTGCCATTCACGGCTGTGACGCCCCGCCTCCCTGGAGGACAAGGTCTCTGGGAGAACAGAGTGGCAGCCTACCTGACATTGGTCCCTTCAATCTCCAGCACCAAGGACTGGATGTCATTGTCAGTGATTCTTTTGATGTGGCCATTCCGCACCTATAAGGAAGGAAATAGGCAGTGAAATATCAGGCAACAACTTTGTTAAGACTTTGAAGGCTGAATGGGACCATTTAAAGAAAACCAGATCGGCCCAAAGGGCATAACAAGAAGTTTGAGACGCGCTGCACTGAAGCTTCCACGTGAGTGTACCAGGCTGTTACTCCTGCACAGGGTCCAGCGGCCACCAGGGGGGTCACAGGCAACTTGGCGATCTACAAATCAGGATGCATTTCTTCCCAAAGAAATCAACTCAGTTCAGATTCAGCTAACACTTAGTGAGTTCCTGCTATGCATGAGAACATTCACACACACTCTCACTTAACCCTACCAACGGCAACAACGAAAATCACAGCGCAGGCGGCACCGTTTCCACTTGATGGAGGTGGACATGACACCCGGGGAATGCAAATGACAGTCCCGGGTCAGGGGTCGGGATTAACCACCAGGTCCCCACTGCCCCGTACACTGCTTCAGCCAGAGAGGCCACGTGCTGAGTGTCCCTGAGGAAGGGGCAACCAAAAAATGACAGCGTGACTCCCCCAGCTTTACCTCAGGCTTCCTCACCTGTCCCCCGAGTTTCTGCTTTTTCAGGTATGAACTCGGGTCCCCTCCACGCCCCACGCAGAAGCCTTCATTAGCCTTTTCAGCCCACACTGACACCCCTTCTCTGATTTGTTTTTCTGGCTCAAGGAGTCCGGACCACACAGTCTAGCCCTTCACCCTGCACTGCACTGCTGGCTGCACGTGCAGGAGGCACCTGATGGGAAGGAACCAATATTCAACGCAGACTCCTCCTCTCCAATATTTTGGAAAGAAGAAGTATCTTCAAGCAATCGACTCTTAAGCACGTAAGAGGGACAGAGCCGGGATGTGCAAAGATGCTTCTGAGCCACGGCTCGACTGCCTGGGCTAAATATGAACACGTGACAAAGATGAACCAGGTTTCCAGCAGGATTCATCAGAAAGACACCTTTTTACCTTTTTTTTTTTTTTAAGAATAGTGGGAATGGCTATGTTGGGCTGTTGCATCCACGATGCAATCATTTGGCTTTCCATTAGATCTGCATAAGGGAGGGAACCCAGTGTTGAGTCTGAGAGTTGTATTTTCCTTTTCTTGTTGTTCAATCACAGTTGTCCCACTTTTTCCCCCGTTGCTCACCCCTGCCACGCCCTTCACTCCCATAGTCAATCCCCACCCCATTGTCTGTGCCCCCGGGTCCTTTACACATGTCCCTTGACTTGCTCCTTCCCCTTCTGTCCCCTGTTATCCCCTTCTTCCCTCCCCTCTGGTCACTGTCAGTTTTTTCTTTATTTCAATGTCTCTGGTTCTGTTTTGCTCATTTGTTTGTTTTGTCGATGAGGTTCCACTTACAGGTGAGATCATGTGGTATTTCTCCCTCACTGCCTGGCTTATTTCACTTAGCATAATGCTCTCCAGTTCCAACCATGCTGTCACAAAGGGTAGGACCTCCTTCTCTCTGTTGCATAGAATTCCATCACGTAGATGCACCACAGTTTTTGATCCACTCATTTACTGACGGGCACCGACAGCTGTATTTTTCAGCATGTCTGAGCCTTGTTACCGTGACTTTGACCTACTCCTGGTGTGCGTGGTGTTCCCCAGGGGACGTCTGATAGCACCGCCCACCTTCTTCTACAAGATGCAATGGAGTCTTGTCTCCTCAAAACAATGTAAGCTCAGGGGTAGGAACCGCATACTGAGGACAGTCTGTATCTTCTGTAATGCTCAGTACTGTGCTAGGCATGAAGTAAACACTCAAATATTTGCTGACTTCTGCAATTTGTCACTCTAGGAGTTGGCACATATGAATAATTTCAAGAAGGATTTTAAAAAAGTTCCTGGATAACATACCCACCACGGACTATCAGAGGAAGCCAGAGCTCCCAGGGTGTATTACAAAGCCCATGAGGCTGCCAAGCAGGAAGGATGCTTTCCCACAAACCACCCTTTGGTGCCCATTGTCAGAGACAGGTTGCTGGGTAGACGGGCCCCAGAACTCTGCCAATGTGGCATTTGAGTTCTCAAGACACAAACGTCACACTGAAGTGCTTCTCAAACAAAGCTGCTGACATCCAAGGCCCGCCAGCTTTGGATTCTAGGCCCCTTTCCAAGGGAGATTAAGAGCACAAAGGCTTGGGTCTGGGTGGCACATGCCAACACCACCCACCTCGTTCCCTGCAGAAGCGCTCCCATGCCAAGGGGCGACACTCGCCTCTGTTCGCTAGCCAGTGGCTGCTGCGGAAAATGAGGCCGTGTGGGCGAAGGGGAATCAGTGTGAAACTGTTCCCAAATATCGAGACCCAGTGGCACTGATAAGAGCTGGCAGTAGTCTAACCAGATGCAACACCAATTTTATAACATAGTAGCTAATCATTCTCTGTAACAGAACTTCCTTTTTTTTTCTTTAAAAGGTACAGAAGGCAGTACTCCAACAGATGGTTAAGTTGAAAGGATTAGGTAATTAGCACCCAAGGGCTACTGCTGCAAGCGGCCACATGCTGCAGTGAATCCAACACTGTTCGAAAGCATGGCCGCAGACCTTACATCATGGCCACAGACCTTACACCCCTAAGGTCTCTCAGGCCAGAGCCCACGAGAAGCCTCCCTCCGCTCCAGAGAGGAGCCTTTTGCCAGATTTCACGGGGACGAAATGTTAGGAGACTTGCCCTCTGCCCATCTCGAGGCTTACAGCAGATGACTTCACTCTAGCAAACCTGACTACCCAGGGCCTTACAGGGCAAACGATGCCCTCCACTGCATGCAGAGGCCGACAGGCTGGACGCCAGGACAGGCTTTGTGCGTCCCTATGCCTCCGCCTTAGACGTGGGCGAACTCCTAGAGTCTTCTGTCGGCCACACAGCAACAGCCACGCCAGCAACCTTGGTTCTTACAGAATGAACTCACGTGGCCCCAGAACAAGAGCTCGGAGGAACCAAGGCAGCTTGTTGAAAGGAATGCCTATCAGTTTCTCTGGAGTTTTCACCCGGCCGGTGGTGAGACAAGGTAAATCAGGCTTTCGCCCAAGGAGAAAGTTCAGTCCTCAAAGAAGAAAAACACAAGTACACAAGTATGACAAGCTGCCAGAGCTGGGAAATCAAATTACTGTATTTTGCTGTGTATAACGAGCACCCACGTTTTTGACCCAGACCTTCAGGAAAAAATCTTTCATTAAAATTTTTAAATTCTATCTATCTACCTACCTATCTTTAGCTACTTGGGCCCCAGCTGGTGTGGCTCAGTGGATTAAGCATCAGCCTGAGAACCAAAAGGTCATTGGTTCGATTCCTAGTCAGGGCACATGCCTGGGTTGCGGGCCAGGTTCCCAGTTGGGGGCGTGTGAGAGGCAATCAACAGATGTTCCCCTCTCTTTCTCCCTCCTTTCCCTCTCTCTAAAGAATAAATAAATAAAAATTTAAAAAAAATAGATACTTGGTTTTTGTATTATAAAGGAATTTTGGCATGTATTTTTGAACATATTATGGTACAAGAAATTTTAGGTAACAAATAATCACAAAACACAAGAGCAGATACTAGGTATTCCAGGCACTATCCATGTATAACGTGCATCCTTATTTTTCCCTCAAAAAATTGGACAAAAAGAGTGCACATTATAAATGGCATAACGCAGGGTAAACTGATGGTGTTAGTGAATTATGATTTTTCTCCTTTACTGCGTTCAAAGGGCTGCAAATACAAACCCCTGGGAACAAAAGAGTAGGGTAGAGCCGGGGGCAATTATTCAGGGACCTGAGACCCAGGGGTGGAAACCTCCCCAGGCCTCTCCTCCAAGCTCTACCACGAGAACGAAGGAGGGACAGGGACAGTCAACTTGGGACGAGGCTTCCTAACCACCCCAGCGACCTGGCTCACATGCACGGCAACGTGTTCCAGGAAGCGACTCCCCCAGCCCAGTCCAGCCTCTCACAAGCACCCACAAGACACATGGCCCCAGAAAGCATCCACTTCCTTTCCTTAGCTCCTTCCAGGTCAGGGGTCACCAGGCAGGCCTGGCTTTGCAATGAAGATACAATGAACCGGCCAGCATTTAGCGCTCATGGTGGATGGAGGTTTTATTGTACTTCCCTCTCTAAATTAGAAAGTGCCAATTATTTTTTACTTAATTCTTTTTTATTTCCTAACACTTTCCCACTATCAAAGTGTGGCCCACAAGTGTGTTAGTCTTCCAAACAATACATAAATAAATAAATAAAGCCAATCTGACATTTTTAAAAATTAACCTTCTCCCACGCTAGGAGCTGGAGGTACTTCAGGAGCTTCGGAACCAGGCTACTGACAACTACAAATCAGAACGGCCCCCAGCCTCTGCACACACCAAGAAGGGAAGCATCGAGCCCTCCCTGCAATCCCTCCCCCAGGCTTTCCGCGGTTGCTGGGCAATGAATAAAGAACACGGACTTAAGCCCCAGGGAAGAGGGTCAAGCTGAGGGAAAAGGTACTCCCAGGAGAGGCAGGAAGCTGGCCAATGTGCTGTATTTCTACAGGTGCTTTAAAAATAACACTGGGGTTGCACCCATTCCCTACCCCCACCTTCCGTTTTCTTTTTTCCTGACCCCTCCCCCTTACCCTGGCCAGCCCCCAGCCATCTGGTGTCCTAGTCTTAATGGCTCAGGCTGCAGTTGCCACCAGAGCTGTCCCTTCAGCAAACCCGCTCCCTGCTCCACTAGGGGCTGAGCTCCATCAGAAGGCGGGCAGAGGGAGACCTCTGTGGGGAGGTTTGGGCATAGCTCCGACTCAAGGCCTTGGCCTTGCAGACTCCAAAGGGTCAAAGGCTTCTCTCCTTCTGCTACACTTAACAGGGGCTATCTGTCCCGACAGCAGATGGACACCTCGGGGCATATACAACAAGCCCTTGGTTAAAGTAAGGACAATTGTGTGCGTGGCTAACCCATCTCTTCCTGACAGCGCCTTGAAAGGGCACGCACAACTCAAAGCCAGGCCTTCACCCCATCGTGGCGAAAGCTGTCCCGCAGCTCAATGAAGAGTACCGTCAGACTGACCCGGGGAAAGTCCGAAAAAACAGTTCTACTACCTTCCTGTCCACATGCTCTCAGTTCTACCGCTGGAGATTGCATCAGCTTAACACACACCAACAAGGTTTACTCATTAGAGGCTAGGGCGTGGGAGGCTTTCGGGTTTTTTTTCCTGGAGGCTTTGTTCATTTTTTAAATTAGAAGCAGGAAATGGGAATCTAATAGGATCCAGCAACAACCACAAAAACTCTGGCTCTAACATTTAGTTTGGGAACAGGGAGGGTCTGCAGCCGCTGAGAGAAAGCAAGGTGAGGGGAGCAAGGCAGAGGAGCTTGGTGAATGAACACTGTCATCTGCCAGGCTGAGGACACTGCCCGTGAAGCCTGCGGATGCTGTTTTACACGCGGGTTGAGTGGGGACAGACCCTCCCGCTATATTCTTTACACACCAGAGGTAATGTTTACAGCACACGTGAGTCCTTTAATAAATGCAATACTTTCTGGGCCCAGAAGTTAAGGGGACATTAGGAAACTCCCAATTTCTCCTAAACTCTTGGTCTGAAAAATCCGAGGCTTCTATCAGAAAGCTGCAGTCTAGCCGGGAAGACAGATCTTAGGGAGCTGACTTCAAGTGTGTCTGAGCGTGAAAACGAAGAGGAGGTTCTGCAGGCGGACAGAAACTGACCAAGGAAGTGCCTTTAGGCCCAGACCTAGAGACTCATGTGGGGGTGGAGGCCTGGGTCCCAGTGGAGGGACAGACAAGTACAAAAGCCTGAAGGTGAGAGAGAATAGGGCTCCTTTTAAAAAAAATTTATTGATTGATTTGAGAGAGACAGAAACACCAGTCTGTTGCTTCACTTATTTATGCATTCATTGGTTGATTCTTGTATGTGCCCTGACTGGGGACTGAACCCTCAGCCTTGGCTATCAGGGTGATGCTCTAACCAACTGATGAGTTACCCACCCAGGGCAGGACTCCTTTCAGTTCAGCAGACGGGAGGTGGGGGGGGAGGGGGACCTGGAGAACTAGGTAAGCAGGCACTAGACCACGCTAAGGGTTTTGGACTGGGAAGGCCATGGTAACATGACTCAATTTTTCTAATTCCATAAGTCTGGTTTTACTGTACTTCCTATTCCTCAGCATCTGAAATATCGGGATCAAATATAATCTTTTTTACTCCTGAGCAAATTCCTTAGTTTCCTGCCCTATTGAATACTGTATGCCATAACTCTGTTGCTAAGGACTTTATACACATCTTCATTCAATCTCCAGAACCATGAGAAGGATATGACATTACTACAAGATGAGAAAACAGAGTAGTTAAGTATTTGCCCAAGGTCACACAGCAGAGGACAGGAACAGAGCCCAGTCACAAATCCAAGGTGTCCAATCACATTCCAGCACTGGAGGTTCATGGTAAGAGATTATTCTTCCCCTTCAGGAACTTCTAGTGGGAGGTACTTCACTGAAGCTCTCAATGACATGTTTTTTTAACAGATTTTATTTATTTGTTTATTTATTTATTTATTTATTTATTTTAGAGAGGGGGAAATGAGGGAGAAACAGAGAGAGTAAAACATGGATGTGCGAGAGTAACACAGATCAGTTACCTCACATGCCCCACCTGCGGATCTGTCAGTAAGTTCTCTGACCGACCTACTCTGAAAGCCTCTCCTCCTGGATCAGGTCCCGGTCTCCCTTTCAGTTGCCTTCTACTGACACTTCATTTCAATTCCAAGTTCAGCTGGCACTCAAGGCCACTCTCTCCAAGCCTTCTGACAGCCCATAAAGACGTCACGCTACAGCAGAGAAGCAGCCTTACAAAGTTCTCACCGAGTCTCCCGGCCCACTCCCTGCGGGCTCTCTTTGCAGAGGTGCAGTTCACGGCTTACCACGATTTATTCCCATGTGAACAAGGCCACGCAACTGAAACCCCAGAAATGGAGACAAAGATCAAGGGAACTGCTTTCCACGTAACGCCCTGGGCATCAGCTCTAGATTGTGGACAGAATCAATGTGAGACAGCAGAGGTGGTCGGATCTTTCACTTACGCACAGAGCCCAAACTTCTTTCAACTGTCTAATAAAAATGACCCTGTGAACACACCACCCTCAAAGCTGCTTTCAGGACGCAGACTTTCCCGGGGGTGACACGCAAAAGGCTGTCCATGCTCTCCCGGGTCTCCATGAAACCCCAAACTCATCTGTGGATAAGGGAAGGCAAAAAGTCGTTCTGAGATGAAATCCAAAGTTCTTGGCTTCATTACCATCAAGCTGCTTCTTTGGATTATCCTACATTCATCTCTAAAAAAACACCCTTGGACATACCACCTCTCTTCTTTCTACCCTGAGGAGAGCAGTCATGTTACGTCCTAAATCACCAGTCTTCCACCGCACAGTGCCAATCTTAACTTTTATTCAAAAAAGGGCCCTGGCTGGTGTGGCTCAGTGGACTGAGCACTGGCCTGCGAACCAAAGGGTCACTGGTTCGATTCCCAGTCAGGGCACATGCCTGGGTTGTGGGCCAGGCCCCCAGTAGGGTAGTGCATGAGAGACAACCACACATTGATGTTTCTCTCCCTCTCTCCCTCCCTTCCCCTCTTTCTAAAAAATAAATAATTTTTTTTTAAAAAGGGGTACAGCTGACTGTCCGGAAATTTGCATGAGAAGTGAAGTGTCAAAGTAATAAAATGCAGACCAACCCTTGGGCTGCTAGACACACACGCCCGCTATTCCTCCTCTCCTGAGTTGGTGAAGGGACCAACTGTGGGTGCCTGGAGAAAGATACTGAGGCTTGTACCCGGCTGTGAACTTCCTAACCCAGACGAGCCTTTATCACCCTTTTGCAACCTTCCTGACAGAGAAATCAGGCACTGAGGGAAGGCTCAGTACAGAACCCCTGTGTCTGGAACAGGTGCCAAAGGCCACCAAATTCTGACCTGCTTGGAATCAATAAAAGGAAGGGAGCAAAGGAATGAAACTCAAAAATAACTGGTCTGGTGGCGCCTCCACAAGGGGGCCTGGAACAAAGGCTCTGTGTCTGCTGCCCAGCACAGCGCCTGGCACAAAACAGTTAGTTTATCAGTACATATTTGTGAGATCAGTGAACAGCAGTTGCTTTCATCGATGCGTTTCCGAAACAACCTCCTAGTTTACGCTACGAGAGGCACCATCAACGCCACTTTAGAGATGGGGAAACCGACGCTCTCAGGAGCTGACAGGCCAAGTCAAGTCTGGGGCGAGGGACCACTGACCTAACCACATCACGGCCCCTGGCACTTAAACTCCAGTCACACCCACCCCACATGTACCCCCCGCTGCTTACACGACGCCGCCACCTCGCGCCTCGGTCACACCTGGCTGGGGACGACAGGGCACAGCAGCAACCGCCTGGCCTCCCCCAAGCCCCAACTCGATACAACTACCCGCCACCCCGTCCCCAGCCCCGGAACAAGGAGAGGGCGCGGCCTCTGTGCACCCGGCCCCAGCCCCTTACCTTTTTGTCCCAGATCTGCAGGGGCTTGCTGCCGATGCTATAGAGGATGGAGAGGAAGCCGCTCTGGAACGTGTTTTTGAACATTTCGCAGGCGGCCTTCTCCTCGGCCGCGCCGGAGAGACCTAGATACGGATACCAAGTGGCGAAGGTAAAACAGGGGGCCGGCCCCGGCCCTGGACAGTGTGCAGCTGACCTCGGGATGGACAGCCACCAACACCTGGTTCTGGACTCAGAACGCTATGTCCGCGAGTTTCCGCTTCTCGACTAAAGATGCCAGCCCGGGATAGAAACCACAGCAACTGCCGACCGCGCCACTCTCCCCGCCTTAAATGGAGGCAGCGAGCCGCACGGCGCCCAAGATGGATTCCTCCGCCCACTTAAGCCCGCCCCTTGAGAGCACGAAACCCAATCCTGCCACCGGGATTACGGACTTCCTGTTCCTTCCGCTCTAAAGCCCTGCCCTAGTTCCGCCTCCTCGTGAAAAAACTCCTTGCCGAGGGACTATTTTTCTCCATCGTCATTTCAGAGCTGCTTTTGGAAGCGGAAGGAGATAGAGGATTTAGAATACGTTGTGGAACCTGCGTATTGTCAGCGCCGGCGTGTTGTCATGGGAACCCGGCGGGAGCTGGGGTCAGGGGACTTGAGGACCAGGCCACGCCCCCTGCGGGAAGAAGAGAAGTTACGGGCGCAAAAGTGGAGGTAGGTTGCTAAGTGCCTACCTGGAATCCTGCGAATGCCAAATGTGCTTGCTTGTTGGCTGAGTACAAGAGAAGGTTAATTAACGCAGCTAACCTGTATTGAGCACCAGCTGGGCTAAGCGCCTTATGTGCATCTTTGCTTTAAGTATTAGCAGGGTTGTTGTGAATACGCCACTGTGTCGACTTGTGGGATGCAGTCAAAGCAACACTCTGGGGAATATTTATTGCCTTAAATGCATTCTTAGCGAACAAAGAAGCTTGAACATTCAGCGAAAAGTAGAAATTAATAAACAAAAAGTCGAGTTGGTTGAATCAACAGCTGATTTTTTTAAAAAAATCAGAACAAGAAGAACATTTTTTTAAAAGACATAAAATAGGCTATGATATTTCATGTGTGGAAGAAATCTGAACTGTTGGAGACCACTCACTGAGCACCTATCTATACATGGTACTCCATGCCCTGGCCCGTGCTATGGCTGACAGGATGGAGCTTTGCAGCTAACTTCACCCTCATAACAGCTAATAATAGCTAACATCTACTGAGCACTTATTATGTATCAGGCACTATGCTAAGAGCCTTTATTAAGTCATTTAATCCTCATAGCAACCCTGTGAACAACTGAACCAGAATTTCCAGACATGGGGGCAGGGGAGGAAATATGGGTTGTATTACAGTAGGAAGTCAAAACTTTTTATATAAACTATTATTTTTTAATGACTTCTGGGGAGTCTTTAGGCCAGTGAACAATTTATCCTTTGATGCTATTAAAGTTTTCTTTTTTAAAAAAAGATTTTATTTATTTATTTTTAAAGAGGGGAAAGGAGGGAGAAAGAGAGGGAGAGGAACATCAGCGTGTGGTTGCCTCTCGCGCGCCCCCTATTGGGGACCTGGCCTGCAACCCAGGCATGTGCCCCGACTGGGAGTCGAGCTGGTGACCCTTTGGTTCACAGGCCTGCACTCATTCCACTGAACCACACCAGCCAGGGCTGATGTTATTAAATTTTTCAAGATAGCCTACGGGGAAGCACATTTATTATACATTAGATTTTCATGTGCACTGAGTCTGTCGCAGGATTTTTTATTTTGTTCCCTTGAACACTGATAACACCAAATGCTGGCAAGGACGTGGCACAACAGGAACTTTCATTCATTGCTGGTGGGAATGCAAAATAGTACAGCCATTTTGAAAGACAGTTTGGAGATTTTTACAAAACTAAACATACACTTACCATAGGATCCAACAATCCCAGTCCTTGATATTTACCCAAAGGAGTTGAAAACATGTCCACACAAAAACCTGTACATTTATAGCATCTTTATTCATAACTGCCCAAACCTGGAAGCAACCAAGATTCCTTCAATAGGTAAATGGATAAACTGGTACATGCAGACAATGGAATATTTAGTGCTCAAAAGAAATGAACTATGAAGCCGTGAAAAGACACGGAGGAAACTGAAATGCATATTACTAAGCAAAAGAAACCAATCAGAAAAGGTGATACACTGTCTAGTTCCAACTATAGGACCTTCTGGTAAAGGCAAAACTATGGAGACAATAAAAAGACAGTGCTTGCCAGGGGTGAGGTGGGGGTGGGGAGAGAGGAACAGGCAGAGCACAGAAGACTTTTAGAGCAATGAAAATAATTTTGTAGCAACCCCACACACCAGCTGCTTGTCCCTCATACTCTGCTTTATTCTTTTTCATGACACTCATCACCACTTGATAGTCTATATAGTTACTTATTGTCCATCTCCCTGCATTTGATTTTGAGCTTCAGAGAGAATTTAGTCTTGCTTATACGTATATTTCCAGTGCCCAAAACAAATGCCTGCAAAAAATGGGAAGGCAGTAAGTATGCGCTGGATCTGTGAACTAGAGTCATGGACCTGGGGTGCCTGGTCACTGCAGGCGCAGCACAGGCTCTGCCTCTCATGGCCTCAGCACTCCCATGCGGACAATAAAGATCTGCTTGGAAGGGCCGCCTGTCGCATTTGCCTGCTCCCATCTCTCGCTAAGATGGAATCTCCCCAGTTAAAATGCAGACATGTGTGGACAGCTGCATTGTGTGGACTTACGTGCTCTGAACAGACAGCTCACCAATGAGCAAGCTGGGGGAGGCAATGGGGGTGCCTGCTTCTCCTAACTACTCATCCGCAGTGAGTGTCCACACGGACTGGGGGGGTTCCAGATGCATTGTGATCACACACAGCCTGGGCTACCAGAAAGATTATTTGATCAAGGGTTTGGAGAACATGAATTAGTGTTTAGCAAGTAGGTTTTGCTCCTACTGTAGACGTGATTTTGGCATGCTTCTCCCAGACGCTGTGTCTTCTGTGCACAGCACCCAGCACAGTACCACCTTCCTAACAGGCACTGAATGAATCCATGAATGAATGAACTAGAGCCAAATGGTCACTGCTGACACTGACCTGCATTTCAAAGGTAATACAGAGCGAACTAACCTAAAACTACAGATGTCACTCACAGAAACACATTAAACACTGTACTTCAAGATTGTTTTCTCTTCATTAACATAAAGGTGTTTATGCTGATGAAGAATTCTGCTCATAAGTTCCTTCCTTCAATGATTATACAATTAGAAAGGGGTAGATGAGTCTGTTTTAAAAAGTAATACGGAAAAAGAGTAGGATCTATTAAGGCAATAAAATTACAGTTTGGGCAATAGGTACAGAAGCTCAGCTGACACAAATTAGGTCATTAAAAGTTGCAGGAATGGGCCAGTGTGGCTCCGTTGGTTGGGCGTCATCTTGTGAGGCAAAGGGTCGCGGGTTCGGTTCCCAGTGGAGGCACATGCCTGGGTTGCTGGTTCCGTCCCAGATCAGGGCATATGTGAGAGGCAACCAGTCGATGTTTCTCTCCCTCTATTTCTCCTTCCCTTCCCCTCTCTCTAAAAATAAATAACTAAAAGTTGTAGAAAAGACAAAGTAATTGCACGAAGTACGAGATAAGAGTGGTCTTGAGAATCCTATGACTCAAAGAAGGGGCTTAGTTTGGTGACCGGAAGTTTGGGCAGAGCCATCACTGGGCAGCCAGTCTGGTGCCCGGCCCGGAATCTCTGACCGTGAGCAAACCACAGTCCTGCGTTTAGACTGAATGTCACCTCGGTAGGGTGTCAACACACACACACAGAGATTATAGCAAGTACCTAAAAACCCCGGTCAGTAATCCACGTCTAAATGAGGAATAAGTTTCTGATTGTTGTGACATTTCACTTGTTACTTAAGATACTTGAAATATGTAAGATAACTTAATGTATTAGAGGATCTGATACTTTAATGTAATATGCTTCAGGAATTTGAAATTAGTTCTGTGATTTTTAATTTAAAGATGTCTGAGAAAACTTAATTAAGTTTGTAAACAGTAAGTGTTTACATTTTTTTAAATTACATCCATGAGTTTAAGACTTAGCTATGTTAGTATTTGGATGTTTAGGAAGATCTCATCGGATTTTGGTCTTTCATATTAGCTACTGAAAATGTCTGTGCAAACAGATTAAATCTGTGGGTGACTTTGAAGTGTGTAAGGACCCTAGACTGTGGGTAAGCAGTGTCTATGGTTTAACCCATTAAGTTTTGAATTAATTCAGCATTGATCGAAGATTAAGTGTCTGTATATTTATATACAGAACCAAGTAGTTTGTAGTTATAACAAGATTTTTAAGTTCATTTTAATGACACAAGACAAATTAGATTTTAAATGTAGAGTTTTAATAACCAAGATATCACTTAAAACACCAAGAACTGTAAGAACCCTTTCCAGGGCACAAAGCCCTGCTCAGATGCCGAAACCCAATGGACAGCGTCTGTCCGTGTCTCTCTGAGCCCAGAAACTCGAGAGCGCCCGGCCTCCAGGAGACACAAGACTTGTGGTGCACTGTAAGGCAGAGTCTGTCACCCCACCTCCTGGCTGGTAGGGGACAGGGAGGAACAGCGGTGACTGGGCATCCAGTTGGCAGGAGGAGGACCACCAAGTCCAGGGGTTCTATCCCAAACACCATCAGCCCCAACAACATTAAGTAAAACAGCCAGTGGTGGGCAGATGAAGCTCCTTCTATTCTGAGAGTCAAGTTTAAATGGGACTCTGTTGGGCTCCTGCACATTATTGTTATCTTTAAAATTGATTTTTAAACTCACACACAGTAAAATGCACTTTTTGGTGTACAATTTTGACAAAGGCACCAAATCATAACCGTGGCCACATTTAGGACACAGAACAGTTCCATCACCCCCTCCCCCAAATTCTCTCATGCCATCCCTTTGTAGTCAGAACCCCCCCCAGCATCTCCGGCACCCCTGGTAACCACAGGCCTCTCCTCTGTCCCTACTACACACACTTTTGCCGTTTCCAGAATTTAGATAGATGGAATCATTCAGTAGCTAGCATTTTGAGCCTGGCTTCTTAGCACAGTGCATTTGAGATGTGTGTTACATTAACAGTTTGTAGAATATTCCACAACGCCCCCACCTCAATGCCTGACCCACCAGGTGCATCCATTCTGCCACTGAGCACACTCTGGCCAGCCCTCCGTGGGCTTAGTTTTGAAGGTTTTTCTATAGCACTTCAAACATATTAAAAGGAAGCCATTTTTCATACTTAAGAGAATTTTTTTCCTGTGATTTTAAAAAGATCTTTAGACTTTGCTTTTAAAAATGATTTTGTGCTTCTCTGTGACTTTGCTAATTATCAAGAGAAAAATATCTTAAAAAACAAACACTGAATCTAACCATCAACTCAACGAAGTCTGCAGGATTGGAAAGACATTTAACCACAGTCACTTTTATTTTGCAACTTTCTTATGTGAGAGCCAACACCTTTTTTCAGGTCTCAAGCCTCTCTGTAGGCCCCTGGGGAGTCACAGGTCCCGGGCACCATGCCCCAAATACCCGGCAGAGCCCCACAAAAATCCCATGACTAAAGGCATCACCGTTCCAACTGACATCAGCGAGAGAAGGGCAGAGAAGACTGCTTTCTCTGAATCGTAACAATGTCCTTTCTAAAAAAAAAACCACAAACCCATATGCCACAGTAGGTCAAAATTTTTAAGAGTTTATCTCACAAATATACAGTATAAAACAATGCAAAATGCAAATTTGTTTCTCACAGCAATACCGGTGATGGTACTGATAAGAGCCTACCAATAAGGGGTCACTTCCACCATGGGACATCACATCATGGAATACTATGCAGGCATGAAAAGGAGTGAGGGAGAGCCATACATGCCAACACCGTAAAATTTTCACAATTACGTGAAAACACAAGTTACAGAAAGAGAATGTAGAGTGTGATCACATTTCTGTAAAAATAAAAGCCATTATAGTTTAGAAATGTCAGTAAATGTGCAGGAAACAAACTGGAAGGTATACACCAAATTTAACTGTGCTTATTCCCAAAGGAGGAAAGAGTTTCTGTGTGTGTGGGTATGTGGTTGGGGGGAAGCTTTTGTTACTTTGGTGTCAGGTTACATTTTACCATGGACGTAATTGCTTTGGTAATCGAGAAAATTCAGTATTACTTTAAACAACCCAAACACGAGCAGGATTCCTGAGAGATGTAGCTGGAAGCTCTGAATTTCCAGCATGCTGCAGATGAGCGTTAGACGGGCCTTGGGTTAGCGGGTTTCTTGCCCCTTTCTCTCAAGACTGAAACCACGTTAAACAGCAGCAGCAAAAGAAACACCTCCCTTTCCCCCTTTCTACAACCACTCTCCCATCGAGCAACCATCATCCACAAAAAACAAGATTATCTTGGCTGAGAGCTTTCTGGAAAACAAGCCTTTCACACTGAGATCACCTTGACTGAGAAGGGAAATTGGAAGACGAAGCTAGAGTTC
This sequence comes from Macrotus californicus, assembly GCA_007922815.1. Classification (NCBI taxonomy): domain Eukaryota; kingdom Metazoa; phylum Chordata; class Mammalia; order Chiroptera; family Phyllostomidae; genus Macrotus; species Macrotus californicus. Next base: position 769,520 of record VMDR010000011.1, read on the forward strand.
AAGTTCTGGATGGCGTCTAAAGAACTCCCAGACAAACCACTGTGTAACTGCTCCGAAGAAACCCTTCCTGTCCAAAGGCCCTCGGACACCAGTGGGTCAATACAGCGGTGAAATGCTCTGTAGATAAACACGCACACATGCAGCACCACATCCACAGGAGTCTCAGGGACACGCTCCTATGAGGTATTCAGATGCTGTCAGAGATCTGGGAGACTGACCGAAATTTGCAGAACATAAGCCAGAAAGGGCCTCGTGAGAGACACCGCTTGAGGACACCAGGCCGGGGATGGAGCTGGAAAGTGCCACATTCACCCATCCGGTGCCCTGTTGGCCTTACTCAGTCTGCTGGCAGTGGGCCTCTGGGCCCTCACTCGCTGGTGTCCAGGGGTTTGGGCTCTCACATCTGAGGAGTAACTGCCTGGATGTGACAGAAGCTGATCGATCCATGGGACACTGTGACGCCGTGATGGCCAAGGGGCCTCTTTGCTTCCCCCCTGCAATTGCTTCAAAAGTGAGTGTCCACACCTGGATTGTCAGTCACCTGTTCTGGACAAGCAGCAGAGAAGACAGGAGAATGTTGTGCAGACCACATGGCTTCGAGGGAGAACAAGTGGGGGCCCATCCAGCCACCTGGGTACTGGGATCTATCTGCCTGTGGCTTCTGCTCTCTAAGGCAGTGGGAGGATGTGGCCACCACTAGACACAAGGCTGGGGAGCCACCAGGTTGTCACGCTTTTCCTTCCCTGTGGCACAGCTGTCCTACGAGTAGAGGATTAAGGGAGCCAGGGAAGGCTCATTGGTAAAACGGGTTGAGTCAGTTTACGTAACAAGCACAGCCAGCGCCTCCATTCCATCCTTTCAACGTGATCAGAAGCAGAACTCTGACCTGGACCCGAGACCCAACACCCCTGCCCTGCCTCAGCATGGCAGACTCGACTACCCTCCAAGTTAAGATGCTGTTTTTAGAAAGGAGCTTGGGGAGAGGGGACAGGATTGGGAGGTGGAATTAATATGGAGGCAGGAGCAAAGGGAAAGGAAAGGGGCTAAGGCATCTTCGAGTTCACTGAAGTGACATTTACCTACCACCTACGTCACTGGGTGACCTTCCTGCTTTGGAAAGATGGATCAAGGGAGGGCAAATGCATGCTCAAGGCAAAGCTCAACTTTCCAGGCTCAGTCTCTTTGAATCAACAGCCCCTCTCCCAGGATGAGCTCACCATCCCTCTTCAACTCATCTCTGTAAAGAGCATCCTTAAAGCCTGCCTGCCTCACCTCCAAGACTTCCCCTGTCCCCTGGCCAGAACTTGCCACAAAAGCTCTTCTATTTCACTCGGTCACCTGTGGCCATGGGTCTTGGTTAATGGCCCCTTCCATACTGAAAACTCTCCATACATTTCTTTTAAAACCTTTTATTCAATAATATATACTTTTAAAATTATAATATGCCACTGCCCATCATGCCATATATGCCCCTGTTCCCCGCTGTGGAGTCTGTGATCTGCTGGGAAGCAGGTGGCCACAGGACACATCAAGGGACGCAGGAGAGCAACAGTAACCAACAACCATTTTGCATACCCTTCACATTTCCCATGCTTTCTGGGTCAGGAGGAAGTCAACAGGAAGCCAAAGGCGTGTGAACCTTTTACATTCGGAAGTGAGGTGTGATATACGGTGGTGGGCTGCCCCTCAGCTGGTCTAGTTCGTGCTCGCCAAGCCTGCCACCGTTTTGTGTCTGCTCACGGAACGTGATCTCTCTACACACGTTAAGACGTTTGATTTGGTTCTTGTTCTGCTTATGGAAAAGTGAGAGGAACCGCAACAGACCTGGTGAGAGAGACGGGAGGAGGGGAGAGACGGCATTAATCAATGAGACCGGGAGTGAGGACAGGCCTCCTCCTGACGAGGGCTGGGAACACGCTGGCCTTTCCCAGGCCACTTGGTGGAACACCTAGTCAGAACCACGATTTCGGGCTTCAGATCGCACCCTTTCCACACTTCTTCTTCTGATCACCACTAACAGTCTCCTCGCGGCCTTCTGCGAGAGCAGGGGGAACATTCTGGGCACCACGCGGGCCACCAAGTCTCTTCCCCGCCTCTCAGGTCCGGGACGCTGGCCGTTCTGTGCACACTGAGCTCTGAGTTCCGCAGTGCACCATCAGGCCGGATCCCAGGGACCAAGGACTGCGTGGGACCAGTTAGATGAACTGCCTCATACACAAGAAAAGGGGCTAAGTCCACTTTTAAACAGCAGAAAAGGGAACTAGCTCATTTATAGGAATGAGCAAAAGTGGTTTTACAGCTGCTCACGTGGAAAAAGACAAGCAGGCTGTGACTCTCACAGCAGCTCTGTTACTCAAAGGACAGTCACGATGACTGTGTACTCACAGCGGGGAGCCTACTTGGCCCACCTCTGTATTTCTTAACTCTCCCCTGGAAGCGGCTGTCTGGCAGGGCCTGAAAACCGTTCCCCCTTCCCTGTCCGGCACAGTGGGGCGGGTGCCGAGACGCCAACAGCCGAGTTCTGGCAGCAGCGTCTCAGGGCAGTACCACAGCACTGAGGAAAAGAAAGGGCCGTGCACCTGGAGCTGCCACACGGGACCACCACTCTGTGGAAACGTGCTTGGGGTAAGGGGAGGGCCAAGGACCACACGGTGCACAAGGTAAGAAATGCCTGTTTGCCTTTAAACACTTCAGAAACTGATTTCCAAGCATCCAGCTCCACAGAGGGACCAGTCGGGAAGAATGAACATTAATTAGACACCGCCACCTGCCAAATAGCATGTGCCCGCTGGTGCTGCAAACAGGGCGGGAACACTCTTGTGAACGCAGACACTGCCACAAATGTTCCAGTCGTGCAGAAGAACAGGTCAGTCCCCAGGAAGTGTCTGAGGGGTGCAATTCAGAAGCAAATACCAAGAAAGACACGCCCGTCCCACCTCTCCTGCCAAGTCTTCCTGCCAAGGCGAGGAACTGCGTCCACCACACACACCTTTGCAGGTCAAGGTTTATCCCTCCTCTCCCCCAAGAGACAGGCAACACGAGCGTAAGGTCCTCATGGCAGTGGCTTGTCGCCCTCCTGGGAAGGCTGGTGATGAGGAACGTTTTTATTTGTGCAAACAGGAGTTAACATGGCGTTTCTCTTCCCTCTAAGGGCAGCAGCACAGAAGTCACAGCTCAGTCATCCAGTGGTACAGAGGCGGCCACTTGACCCTGAAGTAGTCATTTGTAAAGGGTCACCAAACAGGCAATGCTGCTTTTCTGAAAACAGAAGGAAAGTCGATTCCACAGTTCTTGAAGATTCGGATTTCTGTCTCAACTCTTAGTCACCATTTACAGCAAGAAAAGCCAGCAAGTGAAAAACTGTTAATTTATTGATTCAATGAAAGTTTAAAAAAAAAAAAAACAATCCTCAATACATGTAGCTCAGGATTAAGTATCACATTTGTAGCACATTGTTGAGTCTCTCCACAAAAGCACGCCCCACCCGCGTAACCCCGCTCATCACTTCCCAGCCTCTGCAATGCTCTCGTGGGGTCCTTCTCATCCACACACCCATGTAGCTCAGGAGCACGTGTCATCACTGGTTTTCTTAGCTGTTTCCCCACCACCTCCCCTCCCCCATTCCCACCCTGGGGTTAAGTTTTTAAAGGCAGGACATTCGGTCATAGATTTAAAAGCTCGTGGACAAACTTTGGCTTCTTGTGTGCTCATGTGGACCCTGCTTTCTCTTTTGAAAGGGTTTATATTTCAATGACCTTGACTTTGATCAGTTATTACCGATTCCAATTCATCTGTGGGAGGGAAGTCAGCTTTTTCCTGTGGGTGTTCATACAGTTAACACAGGTTTTAATTTAAACTGGCATTAAAGGGAACTACTAACGGGGCTGTTAGATTTACTTCGATGCATATATAAAAATTCCTCCAATTGTTGCTCGTGTCCCAGAATAACTTTTCTTCCATCCTCAGCAACCCAGCACCTGGGAGAACCTAAGTCATTTCCCTGAGTAGGCCCAGACTGAGCCCCAAGGCTACCAGCTCTCTCCGGGACTCAGTGTCTGCCTCGAGAGCACCTTTGGGTCCTACTGGAACCGATCCAGGGGGCAGTGTCCATCTCAGGGCACACTCCAGAACATGACCTTTGTGCCCCCTCGGTTTTCTCACCTCAGGAAGTCACGTTCCCTCATCAAGATCTACTGTTCGACTCTTTCCTTTTGGTTCCCTTTTTCCTTTTAAGAGCTAAGAGCACTCAACCCTGGCTTCTCTCCCAGCCCCCAAGGGTTACAAGTTCTGATGTCTCTCATCAGTCTGAGCACCTTCCTTCTCTGTAAGGGAATACACTTGTTTTGAGCCCTATGAGCACCCATTTGCTACAAAAGTCTGTTGGGAGACCCTGCGGAGTGACCGATTTGTTAAGTGCCCCGTGGAACTGGCATTGGCACCAGCACTCCTCTGGCTGGAAAGAAGGCCCATGAATGTTTGGTCTGCAGTCTGCACTTGATGCTTCTCCTACCCAGCCACCCACCACGGGGACAGGGCAGGAGCAGGCCAGCTGATACGATCGGGGAAAGTCAACTGCAAGTAAACCACGGATGAAAATGACAGCACCTCTGCTCTCACCACGGGATCCGCAGCCGGGGCCAGTCCCTGCAGTCGTGCTGTGGTCAACAGACTACAACACCCCACCTGTATCTGGCACAGGGACCTGCTGTCCCCACTACACCAGGTCCATAGGCAGTACCTGAGATGACAGCGTAACACTACCCTGTTCCCATTTTTTTTTGCTTTTCTTTAGGAAAGAATAAGTCCCTATCATAGGCACTTTTAACCTGTTATAAGGTAATGAAGCAAACAAATATCTAATGAAAATCACTGAGATGAATTTAATATGCTAACTGAAAAAAATATTGGGTGGGTAAATCTGCCGTAGCTTAGTCTAAATATTAGACACACACACTCTCTCTCACACACACTCACCTCTTACTCCTGGAACTCTCTAAGACCATCTCCTAACCCAGGTAAAGGCTCTAAAATCTCAAGGGAGCTAGGTCCATGTGGACATACATGGTTTTGGAGACAGGTAGAGGAGAAAAGGTCTGGACTGGACTCACTTCAGTTTGGAGGAAAACCACCTACAGTCACTCAGCCAGCAAGCCGGGCATCAAAACCATACTCGGAAGGAGCGAGTGTTTTCGACTCAGTGCTCTGCATGTCTAAGGCATGAAAGAGGGGCAAGTACTGGGGAGAAGAGTAAACTGCACTAAAGGAGGCGTTACTCCTGTGTCAGAGCTGCAGTTACAGAACCCAAGGTCAGGCAGGGAGCTGTCGACACCTGCTAAATCAGACCACAGGACAGAGGCACAAGGACACCACCCGGCCCTTCTCCAGATGCTTTTATTGCCTCTGGGGACCCAAAGGAGAGAACAGGGTTACTACCTCACCAAGACCCTCCTGCAGGCTCCCCCTGCCTGGCCCAGACAGGCAAATTAAAGGTGTGGGAGGAGGGCACAGGGACAAAGGAGATGAGAGTGGGGAGCAGGAAAGACACACAGTGGCACATCTTGATATCAACCAACAGTTCGGTGCTGCCTCAAAGGGCACATTAGAAGGTTTCTGAGAGCCCGAAACACTGAGTTTTACTGCCTGACACAGCGATACGGGTTTGGCCAAGAGATTGGGTCTTGTCCTTTTCAGGTAGAACAAAGGTGTACATTCACGTGCAGAGTGTGCAATGCAGGCAAGTAGTATTGGTGTGAGAACCTTAACAGAATGCATTTTCTGGCTTTGGGATCTTATTTTCACTTTTTAATCTGTAAGCTCAACTCTGTGGTAAGAGCTTCATTTGTATTTTAAGTTCCCACCAACCAAATGACAAAAATAGAATCTACATTTAGAGATAGGACCTGCTACCAATACCAATATGATTTTATTGGAATATGGAATGTAAACAGATGTTTTCAAATGAACAATCTAACCTTATAGAAACGTATGGCATTATTAAATAGTTAATAAAGAAACCCTAAATGTGATGTGGTGGCAGACACCTCTAGCGCTAGCCTAGGTGTGGAGGTTCCCACAGCTGGGGCTGGCTCCGCAGCCGGGGTGAGGGGACTGCTCGCAAACCACGTTGGTGACAAGTCCCCCAAATGAAATTAGCCCTGTTTTTCACTCTTTAAACAAACTCTAGCTTCCTTGGCTACCGTGAAGGCTAGCACAGTGGCCCTCACACGCTGATACCTGTTGTAGCAGCTGCACTTCCTCCCCAGACCTACTGCACGTTGCTCCCCTCGGCTGCGCAGGTGGTGGGGCGGCCGTGCCCCCACGACACCAGCCCGGCACGCAGGACGGACTTAGCTGTGCCGTCCCGTTCATGTGCTACCCATCAGGGCTTGAAAATGCAGATTGCCCTGATGACAGCGGGAAGTTACTTCTCATGGGGATAAAAAAAGAAAGGCAAAAGGGAGTGGAGATGGGGAAGTATGTTTTCTTCACCGACTAGGTCATTCCTGAATAAATTCTCATGGAACCCTTTTCTCCCTCTCCCTCCCCGACCTGCCTGAAGACTGACCTTCCAGCTGTACTATGGACGTGAACAAAAGTCTTTGTTTCAGAGACAGGCATTAAAATAGGTGCAACAAAGGGATGTGCTGGGACACGGTGAGGTTTCCTTACACGGCTGCAAAAAAAGAAAAATAAAAAGCTACACAAAAAAAGTAGCCACAAGATTTTATGGTTAAGGCAAAACAACAAAGGTTACGGTGAGCTCCAAGTTATGCACTTGGCATCTGATGAGACGGATGGACCTGTTCATGGCATCAGAAGATGTAAAGTGACGTCTGCCGACATCGAAGGGGACTCGTGAGAGGGACTGCAGTTTGCTCCCAAATGAATGCACTTAGAAGGAAACTGCGGGGATGAGGTACATTTCCTAGAGAGCTCATGTCATAAAAAAATACATAAAACATGAATTTGTAGAAGAGTTTAAAAAAAATACTGTCACTGTTGTAATATCTCCTTTTCGTAAATGAGGCTGGTGTGTCGGTACAGACTGCTGACGTGGCACTACCGTGGGGCCTGAATCTCACCCAGGGAAACCCAGCCCACCGTGGAACAGACAGGAAGCCAGACATTCAGAGCTTGGTGACCGAGCAGGTTAACGCAACAGCGGCCTCCCGTTAAATAAAGGTGACTGTACAGCAACTCCGAGTCTCCGTCTCCCGTGCATTCCAAAGGGAGAGGCCCCTCAGATCCTGAACTACGTGCACCGTCTCGCTCGCTGCCAGAGCGGCAGCTCCCTGTAGACTATCACTGGGGAGTTTCTTTCTTTTTTGACAGACTTTTAGGCCTTTACTCTTCTTTGCATTTAGAAGGAATGACTAGAATTTCTTTTTATCACACTGCAGCTTTCCTTCAAGATTTGTGTGTGGTTGGTTGGTTTTATTGGCAAGCATCAATGCCGCATTACCCGTCGCTTTCCAGTCTTCATCGGGCTGCCGTGAGGCCGCTGGAAAGTACAGCACTATCCGCGCAGGGCTGGGACTGCTCCTTCACCACGGGGTCTGCAAGACAACAGGGCCAAGTCAGCAGAAGCAGGCTGGTCGGCGTGGACGCGAACGTCCCGCCGAATCCAGCCCTGCCACGGTGAGACAGGCACACTGCTGGGGAAGTCAGGGTCAGGAGGGCAAGTGAAGGTGCAGACGGTGGAAAACGGTCATGGGAACGGTGCTTTCACTTCCTCAGAGGGCACGTTCAACTACTGCGACTCACAAAAAAGAACAGCACTGACACACACACACCCCTGCTCTGCTCTTCTCCTGCTTTCTTCTGTGTGATTTCCCTCGAATACTAACATCATACCCAACCCCCACGTTCTCCAAGGCATGTGAATAAGCCCTTCAGAGAAAAGGGTGAACAAAAAAAGCCATTAGAAGGCCTGGCCATTTTAAGCAATGGTAGCTAGGAAAGCTTTTAAGTAGAAATACGTGTATTCAGAAAAGCAGACAGATCATGAATTGTGTATTGTAAACATCAGTGGTCCTAACTCAATCTAAGTGGAAGGGTGGGAAGAACTTGCTGTGCCAGAACCTGGAAGGAGGACACACGAGTGGCACAGGTCTGACGTCTGGAGCACTGAAGGTGAGACCGTGTACGTGTGCCGTGAACTAATACTTAGGGGCCGGCAGGTTCAAGGCCAGAGAGCAATGTCGTCCTCAGGCCGGTTTCAGGTAGCCTCCAAGAGGGGAAAGAAGGCAAGAGAGAGTATTGGTCAAACAACAGACAGGCTGCACGCTTTCCCTTCGATTCTGACAGTGTGCCGAGACAGGCCACTTAACCTCCCTCATCTGTCTCCGGGCTGGGCCGAGTCATCACACTGATCTCACGGCAGAAGTGTGAGATGCTTTATCATGGGGAAACTCGCTCTCACAACAATGCGCAACCACGTGAACTGAGTTTATTCACATCCTCTGCAGTGAGATCCAAGAGGTCGGTAATTCAGATAGAATTTAGGTGAGGTCTTTTCCATGCTTGCTTTCCTTTCCTCAACTCCTTGTTTATTTAACGTACTCCCTTCTTTAAAATTATATACTATTGGTTACATTATTTTCAACTAATTACTTGCTTTCTGCAGGGGGCGAGAAATCTTTCATTAGATTTCCACATAAGTGTATAAATTTGAAAACAAATTTTAGATACTTGTGATCTATCAACTCAGGGCCACCAGGAATGTCAAAAAGACCAGAAAGAGATCTGCCAAGTTGCCTCAATAGCCTAGAACTAGTGAGGCCAAACTCCAACGGCATTCAATCCAAATAAACACCTAGAATTCTCCCAACTGGCCTCAAAGATGGAGGGTAAAAGAGTTTCCCTGCAGCCCACGCGGCCCGGAGAGGCGGCCCCGCACACTCACAGAAGTACGGGTGCTCCATGGCCTCTTTGGCCGTCAGCCTCTGTTGGTGGTCGTATCGCAGAAGTTTGTCCAGAAGGTCTAGGGCCTCGGGGCTGACGAGGTGTCTGTTCTCACTATGGATAAAATTTTCCCAGCGTTTCCGTGAATGTCTGAGAAGAAAAGGAAAGCATCAGTATTCTGAGATTAAATTCAACGAGAATCCTTACATAGGACTAAAACCAACAAAATCTTAGAACACCGCGTTGATTACAAGCCCATTAAATCTCATTCTTGCTGCTGCCTGCCCCACCCCCCAGCGATGGTCAGTGTCCTCAAACAGTGCTCAGTGACCGATATATAGAACCCATTAAAACCCGTCTGTGTGCTTTGGATGTAAAGTTTTAGACGGGGTCTAGTCAGTTCTGGGGGAGGCACGGAGGCGACTGAGTGACTGTTATCACTCCGCAGGTGTATGCAGACGGCTGCTGCTGGCCTTAGAGACATGGAGCTTCATACAACGCTGTGAAGTGCTGCTTGAAAATTCTCAACACACTTACTTTTCACCACTCTATCTGAAAATATGCTTTAAAATTTGTTACAGAAAATCCATTACACCAAACAAGAAGAAATTATCTCTGATTATTCAAAGAAGCAGTTTCCTAAGATTTCCCATTAAAATAAGCATCTGATATAACAGAAAGCTTTTTCCTGCAAAATTGCACTTTTGTTTTACATTTTATCTTTTAAAAGTAAAATTATTAGAAAACATATGTAAATAATGCCCAAATATCTCAAAGTAAGTTAAGAAATATACCTGGGAAAAAGAAGGCTATTTCAATTTTGATACAATCAGAAATAAAAACAGCTTTAGAAAGTGATTTTGGCCAACCTTTCCACTTCTGCTGCAATGGGGCAAGTTACCCCCCACCCCACTTACTGTCCCAGGATGTCGTGGAAGTGCGGGTCCCCCCCACTTACTGTCCCAGGATGTGGTGGAAGTGCGGGTCCCCCCCCACTTACTGTCCCAGGATGTGGTGGAAGTGCGGGTCCCCCCCACTTACTGTCCCAGGATGTGGTGGAAGTGCGGGTCCCCCCCACTTACTGTCCCAGGATGTGGTGGAAGTGCGGGTCCCCCCCCCTTACTGTCCCAGGATGTCGTGGAAGTGCGGGTCCCCCCCACTTACTGTCCCAGGATGTGGTGGAAGGGCGGGTCCCCCCTACTTACTGTCCCAGGATGTCATTGAAGTGCGGGTCCAGGTCTATGTGATACTTCTTCAGATACCCGTACAGTTCATCTGTGCCCAGAACCTTGGCGATGCGAACAAGCTGAAACACAAAGCACACTGACCCAATCACTGAGCACAGGACTCGCGGTACACCTGCACAGACGCTGGGACACGGAATCAGAACTTCCACATCGCTGATCTCCAGGGGCCCACTACAGATCCCAGCCTGTGGCAGACAGGCAGCAGACCCGAGGGCACAGAGTTCACATGAACACAGATTTCCACGTGGCCTTTAAAATGATAGTGCAACTCATGACAATCATCTTCTAGAAGCTGAGGATTATGAGGACGTCAGTCTAACGACCAAAATCTAGTTTTATTAGACAAAGAGGTGCCCAACTTCACAGGCTCACTCTGAAGTGGGGCATAAGATGGCACTATCTGTCTTGGGGACCTGGTAACAGCAGGCACAATTCTGTGAAGCTCTTCCCCGTGAAGACAGGCGTGCACATAGGCACTGAATCATACTTAGTGGCTCAGGGTCAGCACCCCTCCAGGAATGCAGTGACTTCCTTGGCATCTGCCCCCAATGGGAATGCGCCAGATGGTGTTCGCTCACCTGGTCGTAGTTGTCCTGTCCGTGGAAGAAGGGCTCCTTTCGAAAGATCATGCTCGCTAACATACAGCCCAAACTCCACATGTCCAAGCTATAATCATACATCTGAGGAAGTAAGGACAACTAGTCAGTCAAGGGTATTACATTTTCCTGAGGGGCGAAAAAAGAGGTAGCTGAGGAAAATCTGAAACGGTCATTCTGAGGTGGAATAAAGACTGAATTTTGAAGATATCCAAACTGAGCAAGTAAAAAATCAGGAAAAAGGGAAACCCGGGAAAGCCCAGGAGAAGCCCTACGGAGACCCAGAAAGAGCCCAGAGGCGCTCCGCTAACCATTTTACCTGATAGTCCACGAGGAGCTCGGGTCCCTTGAAGTACCTGGAGGCCACGCGGACATTGTACTCCTGAGCAGGGTGGTAGAACTCTGCCAGACCCCAGTCTATCAGCCGCAGCTGCAAACACGACAGAAATCACATGTGTGAAAGGAATGTTTCTACACGCCTGTGCCTTAGAACAAGGCCACACCACATTACATGGCTATTATTTGGCCACATAAGAAATGTCAGCAAGTACACTGGCTAAAAAATTGAACTTTCTGTAACTGCGTAAGAGATCATTTCTGTTGGAGAGCAGAGGACTCAGAATCTTGTTTGCATTTTCTTTTTTAAAAGTTAAAGTATCCTGGCTTATTCTCTTGAGATCCACAGAGCTTAAGGCTTTTTCGGGCTCCATACCACTTCCATGTGTAACGCCCCCATCGTTAACAGTGGCGCTGTAGGCACAACAGATGGGGTGAGGACATATGCCCCACTCCACATGGGGGCACTGCTCCGGCTCCTCATTAACCTACTACTAGTCGATTCATTTACTCACCAATCAGGGACAACTGGAATTGGATACTGAAAGTAGGAGAGACCCGCGTATACTTTGAAGGCCAGGCAGACTGGCCCGAGGGGTCATTCAGCAGGAGAAACCATCAGCTATGGTTTCTTTCTTGAGGCCTCCTCGAAAGCCATGACCACAACGCACAAGTGCCTACAGCCGGGCTCGGCTGTCCACTTTCCTTGTGCACTGCGCCTGCTCCAAGCAGAAGCCGACACTGAGGCCACGGAAGTGCCAGAGAGTGCAGCATGGATCTGCAGCGACCACCGTGGCCCTGCCCGCACGTCAGTCTCGGCCTCGGGATGCAAGGCTGGCTGCACTGCCTGGCTGTGAGGTACCTTTTTCTGTTGGTGGTCGATCATGACATTGTGAGGCTTCACGTCCCTGTGCATGATCCCCTTGCTGTGGCAGTAATCCAGAGCCTGTGGGGTAAGAAAGCACAGAGAACGTGAGCGAGCCTCCGCCACCCGCTCCCCAGGCAATCGTGTTCTCGTTTGTGGCAGTGGGACTGGAATCCAGTCTCCCAAGGGGCAGCCTACTGTCCGTAACGAGAGAACAAGCACCCCTGCTCTCGGCACACCATGTGGCAGCTGGTAGGAGGGGCGCTCCAGAGGGGACACCAAGGCCACGGTGGAGGTTTCTTAAAAAGGGGGAAACGATACGCCCTCTGGGTACGCCTCTTCTCCTCGCAGCTGGTAGCAATCGACCAGCCACCTGGATTTAGCAACATTAGTCTGCTGGTCTAATCTGACAGGGTTAAAACCGGATCTGAGAACCTCACTCAAGTCACCTCTCATCGTGGTTCAAGTGACATGCAAGAAAGAGTCCATGTGGACGTGAAGAATGACATCCAAATGTATCTTTCGACATGGCTTGTTTTTTAGGTAAGTGTGCCACGTGGGCTTTCTAGATTAAGACACATTCTAACATTAGTATTTGCTTTAAAACAATCTCTGAGCTGCCCTGGCCTGGTGGCTCGGTTGGTTAGTGTAGTCCCCACACCCCCACAAGGCTGCCAGTTCGATCCCCGGTCAAGGCACATACAAGAGGTAACCGATAAAGGCATAAGTGACTGACGCGACAAATCCTTGTTTTTCTGTGTGTGAGATCCATACGTTAAAAAAGTGTTTTAAACAATCTCTGAGCCAGTGGGTCTTTAAGAATTATGAATATATTATTAATCTAAAGGAAGAAATTGCTTCCTTTAAGATAGCTGATATGCAGGTATGATTTTTAAGTGTGCAAGTCAATGATTTTTTACTAACTTTATGGAGTTGTGCAACCGGCACCACTGTCCAGTTTTGGAATTTTCCCATCATCCCAAGGAGTTAGTTCCCTTAAGCTCGCCTGCACTCAAGCCCCACACCCACCCGCCCTCCACTCCCTCTCTCTCTCCCTCCCCTCCCAACCGCTGCTTCGCTACCTGTTGCTATGGATTTGCCTTTTCTGCACGTTCATGAGATGAAATAATACAATGCTTGGCACTCTATCTTCCTTCACTCAGCATGTTTCTGAGACTCATCCTTTTTTCTTGTGTAGTATTCTGCTGTGTGAATGTACTGGTTGGTGGACATTTGGGCTGTTCTACTCCTTGGCTGTTAAGAATGCGCTGCGCTGCTTATGTTCACCTACAAGTCCTTGAGATGACATATGCTTTCATTTCTCTTGGGTCGATTCCTAAAGGTGCAAGGGCTAGATGGTATGTAAGTTTATGTCAAGCTTTTAAAAAATCTGTCTAATTCATTTCCTAAGCAGCTGCACCCTTTCACGTTCTCACTGGCAGCGTACGAGCGCTCCAGCTCCTCTGCCTGCTCGCCAACACTTCCCGCCGTTCACCTCTTTGATGATGGCTGCCTGAGGGGGTGCGAGGTGGTACCTCACTGTGGTTTTGATTTGTATGTCCCTAATAAGCGATCAGGTTGAACATCTTTTCTTTCTTGTGCTTATTCATTACCCTATATCTTCTTTGGACAGATGTTCATTCAAATCTCTTACCCATTTTTTTTTCGGGTTGTTTTTGTTTCAAATAATTAAAAAATCTGCTCCTAAATCTCCCTCCTCTTATACAATGTGACTATTTTCATAAATTTCAACATTAGGTCTGTTGGCTTGTCTTAAAAAGCACTTGAAGCCTACATGAGTCCCATAACACACTCCTTAAGCAATAATAGCAACCCATAATCTTATGGTACCTACTATGTGCTTGACACTGAGTGCTCTTGGTGGAGTTTTCCATGGGACAAGATTGGAGCTTCCCAACCTCGGCACTGCTGACATTTTGGGCCAGGTAATTCTCCGTTATGGGGAGCTGTCCCGCACCCTGTAGGACATTCAGCAGAGTCCCTGGCCACTGCTTACCAGATTACAATAGCGCCCCTCCAACTGTGACAACCAAAAACAGTTCCAGACGGCAAACATCCTCTGGGGGGCAACACTGACCTGATTGAGAACCATTGGACCAGACTAGCAAAGGCAGAGCATGAGGCATCTTTACGTGGGAGGGAAGAAATTAGCCAGAATTATCCCTAGCATCAGCCTTCCAGGAATAGGCAAATTTGCTTTCCCTAGGCACAAAAGAGTATACGTGTCTGATGCTTTATACATGAAGGTCAAGAACAGGCAGAACTGCCCTAACTGGTGTGGGTTGAGGGTCATCCTGCAAACCAAAAGGTTGTCAGTTTGATTCCTGGTCAGGGCACATGCCTGGGTTGTGGGCCAGGACCCAGATGGGGGTGCACAAGAAGGCAACTTATTGAAGTTTCTCTTGCACAGTGTTTCTCGCCCTCTCTTTCTCCCTCCCTCCCTCTCTAAAAATAACTAAAATCTTTTAAAAAAAAAAGAACAAGCAGAACTAAAAACTGTGAAAGTAGAAATGAGAATATAATCTTCAGGGGAGGGGCTAATGAGAAGGGGCACAAGAGAACATTTTGGGGTATTCATAACATTTCCCACCAGCCCTGTCCAACAGTGTTTCCTGCAATGGCAGAAATACTCTATCTCCGCACTGTTCACATGCCACATGAGGCCCTGGGGGCTTGAAATGCGAATAGTGTAGCTGAGGACCCGAGTTCTCTGGGTGACTACCTGCTCCTACACTGGGCAGCACAGTTCTGGTTAGCTTTCCTTGGGTCTAGGTTTCACTTACACAAAACCCAAAACCTATACCCTTCAGATTCGTTCACTTCGCTGACGTCGGTTCTACTCCACATCGACTTCCTGTGTTTTGTCTTACAGCAAGGCTGCAGCAGGCCTCCACAGTGGCTTTGTGGCAAAGCCTTATGAAACCAGGGCTCCTGAGGACAGAACTCCCTGACTCGGAATCAGATCAGACTCTGTGAGACTCAAGTGAGTCACCGAGCAGTCCCTCCGCAGCCCTCGGCCTCAGCCTCTCCATTTTCAATGAAGTGAAATACTCCCTCTTCTCCATCCCTGCTTCCCCCCCAAAGACACGATCCAGCAAGTGTTCCTTCGGTTATTCTGCCTTGTCTGGGCCCCAGTGAATTAAGACTACAACACCCGGGGTGTGAAAAACACCTGACGGAAACAAAGGCTGGACAAATTCAGGAAGGGAAGCAGTTCTCTTGCCAAGGTTCTTGTCCAACTCCCTGTGGAGCTACAGACACGCTTTGAAATTCCTTGGGGCATTCTTTCAGTTTTAAAATCTGGTAGTTTCTGACCACTAAGCACAAAGGACGTTTTCCAAGTTCCACCAGGGCTTCCACGCTTCACTACCAACAAGTTCACCCCTACTGCCGAGCTGCTGCTCCAGACAACAGAGAGGACGCCCATCAGACATGAGTGCCACCTGAATGGCCAGCCTGTGAAGACTGCAGCGTGCGGATGGCACTACCTGGGCTAAGGACAACTGTGCTAGGTCCAAACCTTACCTCTGGAGTGCTAGTCTGCCACAACATCTTAACAGCTTACTTTAAAAGAATAATCATTTCTGGGACTTGGACTGCAGCTCTCATGGGTGAATGCACGGGCGTCTCTGAAAAGCACCTCCCAGGACTGGGCTGGCCACCAGGTCACAGGGCCCTGGCAATGCGGGTCTCTCCCCCACTGAGGCCTCTAGTTCCGTCCAGAGAGGACAGGAAGTGGGACACATGGAGCTCTGCCTTCATCTTTCTGATCTCACTGACCCAAGACCCTCAGACACAGAGTAAACCTTTCATCCCACCACCCTGGCTTTAATGGCAGGTGGTCTGTGCACGTGCTTGCAAGAAAACGCACTGCCCTCACGGAGCCAGTTCTTCACAATCCCGTTCCCTAACGCTCAGCCTCCATTTGACTTGGTGTTTTCTTCCAGTCACTGTTCGTGACCCAGTCAAAACCCCAACCTCAGCAATTTCCTTCAATCATACCAACACTTGAGTCACCTCTATGTTCTTTCAGAGGTTCTTAATTTAGGATCCACACCTCCCCTAAGACTTGAAGTAGTACTATATATTTACACATGCATTTTTGGGGTGATTTCATTGCTCTCATTGTACTTTTAATGATCCATGACACCAAAAAACTTCAGAACCATTAGTCTATTCCATTTTACAAAACTTTAGAGTTCCTTACCTCAACAAACTAAAAGAGACCATTTCTTCATTAATCAGTAACACTTGAAAATTTCAACGTTGGGGTTAGTAAGCCTCCTAGAAGGCCCACCCATGTCCTCTCCCTGCATGTCCAGGTTAACCAGCCAGGGCTAGAGGTTATGCTGTCTCACATGAGGGATTACAAGAGATGGCAAGGAGAGCCAGGAACGTCTGCCACCCCGGTGTGCATGTCCCCCGACAATGGGACTTCAGTGCTCAGCCCATCGAGAGAGGTGGGGTCAACTTCTCACCCTCCGAGTCTAGGCTTGGCCACGTGACCTGGTCTGGCCAACAATGAGCAAGTATGACCCAGCAGGGGCTTGAAAAGCACATACACATCAAAGTTAGCCCTCTCTTGCTGCCAGGAGCCTGGAGCCCAGCACAGGAAGTGGCCCAGCTAGGCTAGCCTCCTAGAGGACAAGGCCTCAGCTGTCCCCGCGGCCACCCCAGTTTCGTGAATGAGGCCATCCTGGACCAGCTTCACCAACTGGCCCCAGTTAAGTTATCCCAGGCCAAAAGACTCAGTCAGCTAGCCGACAGAATTAGGAGAAATAATACATTATTTTTAAGAAGTCATTAAGTCTGGGTGATTTGTTATGCAGTAAAAACTAGGAAATATTAATTAAGCAGCCAAAGGAAGATCCCAGGGGCAACGAGAGCTCTGAAGAGGGAGGTTCTGGTGTCTGGTATAATGTCCTCGGTACCCCTGGCCTTGGCCATCTCTCGCAGGGCCACCAGTAAGTTTCTCTGTGTAGATCCCACGGTGGAGGCCTCAAGGGAAAAGGCTCAAAAAACAAACCAAAAGAAAAAAAAACTCACTAAATACTCCGGGTACCAAGAAACATCCCACTCGAGTTTTCTGTTCTCTCAAAAACTTCTCCTTTAGTAAATAAGCCTGAAAAAAATTCTCTGTTTAGGAATGCCACTTACTTTAAGTAGTTCATACATATAAAACCGGATATCAAAGTCTGTCAGGATCTGGTAAAGTTGCTGAAACAGATTTCAGAAAACAGAAGTTTAATTTAGTGTCATCGCATCTTGTCATCCTACATGCTGGTCATTACTGCCTGTACACTTAATGCTGAGTCACTGAAGCATCCTGGAAGCTTTACCCCCTGACCTGTAACCGCATGAGGGTCTGATACTTCAGTCTTCAAAAGGAAGAAACAGAAATGAATTCCGGGGGAGAACACTGGTTCCAACCTGGACCCTTCAGAAACGTGTTTCATGCCCCCCCGGTCCCAACACCCCCAGCCGCGCTACAGCGGCGGCGAAGTCCTAGGCGCCCAGCTGCACGGCACACAGGCTGGCCCCCTGCAGCCCCCCGGCACACTTTACAGAGCAGAGTCCCCATGACAGAAGGACCCGAGAAACGTCACTGGTCCGTGCGATAAGACAGCCAATCTGCTCGTGAGAGAAACACCAGGAAAATGAACTGCTACAGCATTTAGAAAAGGCAGGAGACGAAGACATCTATGCCCTCCACTCCCCCGAAACGAACCCCAGGCTGGAAAAAAGAGCACTTCACAGGCACTGTTGATGGGCACTAAAGAAGCCGCACATTTTAGGGGAAGGAAAAGGAGGGGTGGGGTGGAATGTCCCAACGTGAATGAGAGTTTTCATTATTGATAGTCCAAAGACCCACCCTCCGGGAGATTTTTTTTGAATTTCAATTTCTAGGAGGCCAAGTAGCATTTAAGACAAACTCTTGTCAGAAACTGTCCTATTACTTCAATAATCAATTCCAAGTAAATCTCTTTCCCGTCAGCACTTCCTATGAAATTAAACAGCGCACCTTTATGAAATATACTTTGTTTCTCTCTACCTCAAGACTCAAACAACATACGGAAAATCTCTCCAAGGAGCAAGAATGGTGTCTGTGTAAGGGGGGTGGGTGGAGGACAGTGAGGGCACAGGGGAATAAAGGAAACTTTTACTGCATATAAAGCATTTCATTTCAGATCCATGTAAATACACTACCTGTTCAAAATAATTTTTAATTTGCTAAAAGTCATATTTAACATTTTCTAAGAACACCAGGACTCCTTTCTCTCAAAGGTCCCCTTTTAAATTAGAGTGCTTCTCCCTCCAGCTTAGCAAGGATATCTGTTTCCTCAACCTCAGGCAGCGGGGGAGTGAAACATCCATTCCAGAGCTCGCCACAGCTGCTGGTGCCTGGGGGCTGCTCCCCCACCCCCAACCCAGCCCCCAGGGCTGCCCTGGGTGGGGACTGAAGTGCAGGCAGGCACAATGGCACCAACATGCCACCACTTCTGCTCAGGAGGTTCACCTGCACAACAGCCCAACACCCAAGGTCTTTGCTCTCCTCCAGCACACCCCAACCTGTACGTACGGAACCCAGGCAAAGATCACCACCTACTTGCGTGTGGAATCAGCTCCTCCGAGAGTCAGGGAGATCACTCCCAGAGACTATGCCTAGTTGAACCTCAAGTCAGTAGTAGGCCGTGAGTGAAAACAACACGCTCACCCCTAGAGGGTGAGGGCGCTTTACATTCCAGAAACAAATGTGGACTACTCCCCGAGCTGGACTTATCACCTGTGGAAGGCCTTCCTCTCGCACCACGTGGTGTCTACACCAGGCATCTGGGTGACGGCCTCGCAGGGGTGTCCAACCCACAGCCCGTGGGCCACACACAGCCCAGGATGGCTGTGAATGCGGCCCAACACAAAACCATAAACTTACTTAAAACATTATGAGATTGTTTTTGTGATTATGTGTTGCAATGTATTTAAGGTGTGGCCCAAGACAGCTCTTCTTCTTCCAGTGTGATGCAGAGATGCCAAAAGGTTGGACACCCCTGGCGTAAGGCATGAAAGTAAATGTCCTTGGACTGCCAATATAGGGTTTCTAGCTACTCCGATTAACTTCAATTTTATGTAGTACCAAGACCCTAGCTGAATATAGCGGCTAGGCCTGGTATGCTCCAAAGTCCTGAATGACAGGCTGGCGCTGACTTCTATTTCTCAGGAGCTCTGGGCAGGAAGGGACCAGAAGGCATCTGCAACATTTTACCACCTGGGCTAAAATTCAGGACTCGCCAGGGTCCAGTTTGGCTGCCTCCGACTTTTGGAGCTGTCTCCACTGCAGACCCCAGGGGTGCCCCACTCTGACCAAACAAACCTGGGTTGCACCTCCATTATCCCCTTTCCGGTGTCCCTCTGCCCCCAAATCTGAAATACCATGCCCCTCCCCCTGCCCATAAGGGCAAACCCACCCCCATCCAGACGCCGCAGGGCTGAACCCCATCCCCTGCAGTGTTCACAGGACACAGCAGTAGCAGGGTCCCCAAGGTAACACTCCTCACTCACACTGGCAGGGACAGTTTTGCACTCTGATGTGAAGACGCTGCTTCACTCTGCTCTCATCCCAGAAGCCCCAGGGCAGTGTCCCTGCCCTGCATATACAGGGGGGCTGCAGCCGGTAGCCCAGTTTGATGGGTCAAGATCTCAGAACTTCCTCTCCCCCAACTATGTCAAGGATCTAACACACAACTGGGTCCGAATGCTAAGCCCTCACGTAGCAGAATATCGTGTGCTTTACACACCTGTGTGTTCCACAAGTACAGTGGTCCTCTCCCTACACACAGGAAGGAGCTTCAGCTCTTTGATGCTGTTCTAGTCAACAGGACAGAATAAAAACTGTCTTTCAAAAAAACAGAAGCACTAAGAGTCCCTGACAAAGGAGAAAGGGAAACTCCACAAGAACCAAACTCTGCCTCCACTATTCTTAGCCAGCTATGTAGAGAGCACCACTAACCAAACAACTGCAAAATGTTGGCAGGATGCTGGCTTTTCTTACATTTTCATAAAGGGATTGTCTTATCAAAAACAAAACAAGCCCCTGCTTCCCGGCAGATTACAAAGGTGCTGTGGAAGGAACTATTCGCCAATACCAGCTTGGCTCCAAAGCGGCAAGCACACCGGCACCTCCCTGGAAACGATTCTACCTCAGGACTGCTCCAAGGGCCCACGGCAGAAGTTTCCTGGGACGCTTACTTAATCTCAGGAAGTGTGAGGGGGAGAATGGGAAGAATGCAATTCCATCAAAAGACTCAACACCTCCTTAGTCTAAACCCAGCACCCAGAAAGGAATAGCCCCAAGCGGCCTCATTCCTGCTGTTCCATACAGATGGGTCCTCCGCCTCCAGCTCCAGGTCGGCTGCAGCACGGTCAGCTACAGATTCCAGAGCCCCATCCCAAAGAGTCGTCGTCTGGGAGGACTTCCCACTGTCGCAGGTCCCCAGCCAGACACAGCAATCAGCAACACAGCAACTCTCAGCCTGGACAGAGGGCTTGCACATCTCTGACAAACACCACCCGATCTGCATGCAGAAATCTCGGGGGTCCCCACACAGGGACAAGGAGAAGCGGGGGGAGTGGGACAGAAGAGGAGAGTGAAAGATGTTCAATGCACTAGTCTCCCGTTTTGGCATCGTTAACCCCTAACCCCAAGATCCAGAACAAAACCAAGGTCAGTATTTTTAGAAATTAAGGAAGCAGAACAAATCATTAGTCAGGGCCCACTCCTATGTGATGGAGAAATTCTCCACAGATCAATAATACCATCTTCTCCAGATGGAGCATTTGGAATGTCTACCGATCTCCAAAGTGTCCAAATGACACATCCTTAAAATGTATATTCATTTTTATTTATACTTTTCCAAGGCATAGAAACTGAGAAGCATGTCTCAACAGAAATTACAATATTTCGCCCTGGCTGGCATGGCTCAGTGGATGAGTGCTGGATCTGCGAACCAGAGGGTCATCAGTTGATTCCTAGTCAGGGCACATGCCTGGGTTGCAGGCCAGGTCCCCAGTAGGGGGCACATGAGAGGCAACCACACATTGATGTTTCTCTCCTTCTTTCTCCCTCCCTTCCCTTCTCTAAATATAAATAAATAAAATCTTTAGCCCTGATTGGTGTGGCTCAGTGGATTGAGTGCCAGCCTGTGAATCAAAGGGTTGCCGGTTCGATTCCCAGTCAGGGCACATGCCTGGGTTGCAGGAAAGGTGTCCAGTTGGGGGCACATGAGAGGCAACCACATATTGCTGTTTCTCTCCCTTTCTCTCTCCCTCCCCCTCGCTTTATAAATAAATAAATAAATAAATAAATAAATTTTTTTGAGACCTTAAAAAGAAATTACAATATTTCTACTTCAAAAAGGCACCTTACCCCCTTTGAGACAATTTGGAGTTTGGGATTTTTCTATTAACTATTCACTTCAACTTTTAGAGACTGGCTTTTCCTATTGACTTGTTTTGGAGTGCTACCTTTTGTTCTAAGTATTACCATGTAGCTTCTATTATCACTTTGACATATATGAAGCATTGTAACTGATTATTCAAGGAGAAATTGACCAAAACAGTACCTCTACCATAAAATGAAATATCAATGAAAAAAATGAGTAAGGCCATAAAAGATATAAATTAACAAGCTTGATATAAAAACCAACCAGGTACTAAATTCCAAATAATCCACATTCTATTGATCATGTTCTCTGGACACAGAGCAATCAAATTAGGAATCAATAATAAAAGAATTTTATTTATTTTTTTTACTTTTTATTTTTTCCAAACTATAAGAGGAAGTTTGTTTTGAAAATCACAGGGGTAGAAGAAGTGAGCCATAGAAGAAACAGGTTCAGGAAACAAGGCACAAGAATAGCCCTTGTAGTCCAGGAGAGAGAAGGGTGAAGGAAACACACAGAGGGTGGGGGAGGGGGGGAGGGACAGGCTTGGGCAAGCTCCTAAGAGGGAGAGTGCTGAATTTTTTTTTAAACTGAGTGGATCCTGGATCATATATTCACAACCACAAAGGATATTCCCAAACAATAATTACTGGGAAACTTTTAATATGGACTGTATACTGTCTGTTAGATGGCGTTATTGTATAAACATTAAAATTCTTAAGTGTACTAATAGTACTGTGGTTATGAAAGAAAGTATCCTACCTAGCTCCAATGCTAGTATATTTAGGAGTGAATATCGTGATGTCTGTAACTTTAAGATGACTTCAGCAAAAAGATAGCTAGCGATAAAAAGGGCAGTGTGGAGGGGGATGGGAGAAATAAATGCAAACGTGGCAAAATATTAACTGATAAATCTAGGTGAATAATGGAAGGGCACTGACTGGACGCTCTCCAATTTTCAGTAGGTCTAAAAAGTTTCCAAGCCAAAAGTTTGGGGAGAAAAAAACCAAACCCGCAAGTTTGGACACCATAACATTTCGGATAAACTGAACAAGAGAACAAAACCAGAAACACTCCAAAAAAGGAATTTGGAAGAAAAACAAAAAAGGCATGAAGAAGAAAACATAATGGGGAAAAAGAAACACATTCTCAGTGAGGAGAGAGAAGATTACATAAAAGAACAGGGTACTCTTTCAAAGGGTACAGAGGTCTAAGATAGGAAGTCTAACATCCAAATGAGTTCAAGAAAGTGGGAACAAAGAAAAAAGGGAAGAAAATCAAAGAGCATTAAAAATATTTTTCCAACACGGAAGGACAGGAGCGTCTAGATTGAAAAAACCGAGAAGCGTCCAGAACAAGAGATGAGCACGCGCCCTGTGAAAGCTCATCACAGGGAAACTCAGAGCCCAAGAACGAAGAGCGCGCACAAGCGCTCAGAACAGAGGCCGGATCACGCTGGAGACCAGCATGGCTTCGGTGGGAGGAGCAGACAGGCTCTCCAAACTTCTGAGGAAACCATCAGTCACGACCCCCGTCCTATACCACCGCAAATACGTACCTGGGAGGCTAACACAAAGCTGTTTCCAGGGAGGTGGGTCTCTACAAACATGAAATTCCCACGAACCTTTAAAAGAAAGCTCCTGGGAAATGTATGCCATCGAAACATCCCCTCTTTAAGAAGTCAGAGTCCTCTGGGGAATTAAAAACTGCCCTTCTGCATGTTGTTAAATCAGCCCATCAATTAAAGAAACAATATGCTGAAGTGCAAGTTTGCACACGTGGCTGGACAGTTGGTGAAAACTCACTAGGAAGCAGAGGCATGTAAAACCGGGGGATTTCCCTGTGACGTTCCATGAAGACTGCCTTTGGAAGTTTTGTGTCAGGAAAACGTCTGGTTTAACAGAACCTGTCCATTTCTAAAGAAACACACACACCCATTGAGAAAACCGGGGCATTCACAGCAAAAGTGAGGTCAGCGCATCTGTCAGCACACTATTTTACCAGCGAGGTGCTATGGTGCCAGTTCATGGAAAATCTATACCCCACTTTTCCGAGTTCCCTATTGTCGGGTTAACAAGGAAATCTGTTACAAATGGGGAATGCTACACTGTATACAAAACTTGCTTACTGTTTTGTAAGTCCTCATACCCTCTTTAGCTTATTCTTCACTAATTAGCCTTACAAGATGTTTTATCGTGATTATCTAAGAAAATTAAACGTGAGAACAAGGGTCTTTTATTTTCACCCAGAAGCACCACTCCCGCATATTTCAACTGTGACCTGGTTTTGTCCCTAACTTCCACTGCCACTAAATCACAAGCCAAAGCTGTCATCACCTAAAGGTTCTCTAAATGCCCCTAAAAATCAATACCACTTCTGATATTTAATACATTTTTTTCTTCTTATATTGGTTTTCATATTATGCTCTACTGTGTCCACATGCCTGGCCACCAAACCTTATTATAAGCTAAGGTTACAAAACAAATTCATGAAAAACCAGCTTAAAATCATGCTTTTTTGAAGGACATTTCAAAGTCTAAATGAATATGCATTATAAATGTGAGAAATGTACGTGACCCGGGGTAGGGCTCTTCTGCGTCATTTGCTAAGTACACAGCATGCACGAACACATATCATCTGAGAGTCCGCATCTGACATACGCTTCTCACATGAGCCCTGTGTCTGCTCATCACGTCCTATCAGCCAGGTTCCCAAGACAATGAAAGCCAACGTCTACCTAAATCCGCTGTCTAAAACGGGTGTCACAGCTGACCCAGCCCAGCAGCTATTCCCAGGGAAAGCAAGGCACAGGGTGTTGAGTAATTACGCCAAATGCGAGAACCTGGACCCCTTTCTGCATCCTGCACTCATGCTAGAAGGAATCCGGTTTGGTATCTCCTACTCTCACCAATGACCTTCTGCCCGCTGTGTTCCAGAGTACCAACAGTGCCTACTGCCACCTCCCCACGCCCATGAGACCCCGCACCAGAAAGAAGAAGTATATACGCACCTTAAAATCTGTATTATTGATATATTCGAATACCAAAGCTGGTGTCTTTGACTGCAAGAGAGAATACGAATGCTTATTAAGTATTCAAACAGTAAACGTAATTTGCTTCTGTTGCACTGGCCCATCCTCAGATCCCACTTAGATGAAAAAGATTCATCCACCAGGGAGAGACTAGTAAGAAAGTATCCTCTTGAAATTTTAAGTCTGGAATTTGCTTCAAAATAACAGGGCGGTGGGCGGTGGCGGCGGGGGAAGAGGGCGGGGCACCCGACTGCGGTGGCCAGGTGCTGGCTGACTGCTGGGGCTGAGAGCTGTGTGCAGACAGCTCGCTGTCTTACTGACTTCACTTCTCGACGTGGCTGGCATTTCTAATAAAGGACTTTTGGTTTATTTTTTAAAAGAGATGTGTTCTCTGACCAACCTGTCCAGCGAGCCTGGCACACTGTGTGAAGATTTATACTCTGCAGGGAGCCAGCTTGCCGACCACAATGCAGGATCCAGGAGGAAAACGACTATGGGTATCAGTAAGCCATAATATGAAATCACCTCCTTGGCCAGCGACCATTAGATATGTGTTCCCCAAAAATCATATAAAATCAAGTATTTTTAAAGCAATATAATCTTTAATGAAATGAGTACAAAATAGTCAATATTTCCTTGCTGTAAAACACAGATTTTCAAATGGCAAGTTTACTTAAGTGAGGTAAAAGAAGGTTCATTCACAGTAAGAAGCTGTCAAAATCGGGAGAAAAGCAGAGGCTTAAAAGCATTATAGAAAGGACAAAAATCATCTTGGAAAGCTCTATGACTGGGAAGTTTGCTGAAGGACGCAGATGAAGTCACCTGGGCCGGAGGCCACAGTGTGTGCACACAGGTCTCTGCCAGGTCCAAGGTTCCCCTCACCAGCCCCAAGCTGAAGGGGTTTCATCAAGACTCCCAGCTCTCCCCACAGGCCGGGAGGGAGCTTGTTCCTCTCTAAGCCAGGGGATGAGGGTTCCCTGTTGGTTTCATCCACTTCAATTGACTTGTTGCACATCGTGTACCACACGCACACACACCCCCTTAAGTAGTAAGTCACACAAGTTGTTACACATCATGTACCACACACACACACACACACACCCCTCAAGTAGTAAGTCACACAACTTGTTACACATCATGTACCACACACGCGCGCACACACACACACACACCCCTCAAGTAGTTAAGTCACACAACTTGTTCCACATCATGTACCACACGCGCGCACACACACACACCCCTTTAGTAAGTCACACAACCTGTTACACATCATGTACCACACGTGCGCGCGCGCACACACACACACACACACACAACCTTAAGTAGTAAGTCACACAACTTTTACACATCATGTAACACACACACCCCCCCACTTAAGTAGTAAGTCACACAAACAGCTATTGCTGAGTTCTGTGTCACCGGGAAACCCATCTGGTCTGATCAGACTGGGATACGTTTTTAATGCCAATCAGAAGGAATCTTAGAACATAACTATCCTTCTCAGTCTTTTCAAGGAGCAAATTAAAAAACTTTTCCTTGTTCTTCAGTTCAAATCCTAGGCCAATTAGCTACCCTCTGTGGATGGGTCTCCATGACTATACAACACGGCAATGCACAGGTGACAGCACCTGCCCACTGGACTGTCGTGGGGGTTAGATGGTGCGCCACAGCTCGACACTCAGCACGCTGCCTGGCACTCAGCGCGTGCCCAGTGCGCGTCAACTACGTTATTACGAGGGTATGGTCAGCAGACGGATACAAAGACCTACTTAATTACACAAAAGCTATCGCGGGAGAGCCAGGGCATGTCTGAGGTACAGCAGGCGAAGAACAGAAATGGGACGGAAAGTGGTATAAAAGCAACATAAAATAGCTTCAGTTAGTCATAAACGCTTAAGGTTAAGTTACTCCCAGAAAGAGAAAAAAAATTAAGTAGCATCAGTAAAATGGCTACAAACTAAGCATTTTAACAAAAAATATCCCAGATGTTTTTGCATATACCACGTGAACTCTAATAGTGGATGCTGGATTAAACTCCAGGAGGAGAACCAGCAAGCTTGCTTCCTCAAAGGCCTGTGGGCCTGTGACCTGCTCAGCCCTCCCTGCCCAGCGTCCACATGGAGATATTTGGTATTTCCTTTGGCAAAGCCAAGTCTTCAAAGCGAGGTAAAATAATGCTAACTGGTAGTGATATAGAGCTTACAGACTGGGAGAAAAGCAGGGCCTTGAAGGAGATACTCAGCAAAAGCATATGTGGGGAGAACCCAAATAATGAGGCAATAAATCTGGGACAGGGATTTGTCTACATAATAGACATTTTTAGGTTCCACGGGACTGGCGCTGGCTATTTTCTCACTGGGCCACCATGATTTTGTCTGTTTTTCCAAACCATTCAGTAGGAAAGACAAACACAATCATCCTTACTGTGTGACACGTCCCCAAATATCAGGTTCTCTGTGTCGCACACGCACATGCACACGCACACTCACTCTCCCCCACCATCAGGCACCTACCACAGGGTCCTTCACAGTGTCAATCAGCTTAATGATATTCGTTCCACCACGGAGGTTCTCCAGGATCTTAACCTCTCGTTTTATCTTCTTTTTCTTCACTGGCTTAAATACACAAGAGTAATCAGAGTAAGACTCCCTTTGAAATTAATAAACACAACTTTAAAACGATGTTAGCTAATCAAATGGACAGTGCACTATCTCGTACACCGTGTTACATTAAAGAGCATGTCTAAATGAGAAGAGAATAAAATCCAGATAAATGGGCCTGCCCAGAAGAACTTACAGGATTAAGTTAAATAATTTACAGACTTACAGTTTATGTGTCAGATCTTTAAGTAGGGCACTTAAAAAAAATCTGAACACCCATGTCATACTTTAAAAATAAAATGCATACTGGGTAACTGCCAAGCGGAGAGCGTTACAGCTCCGAACAGCTGTACACAGGCACTCACGAACGGAAAAACTTCCACAAAACGGGGAGACACCTGCTCTTCCAGTGAGTTACATGCAATGTTGTCTTTCAGGAGTGAAGACCAGTTCACTGACATCAAGTTACAAACTTGTTTCCCAGCTGCTGGCTCCCGTTTCCTGCCGCCACTCCCATTTCCTTAATATCTAGAACCCGAAATGAGCACAGAGCCAGTGAAACTTCCTAACAGACCCCATTCCCAGAGGAAGAGATAATGGATCAGCAAAGGAGAAAGCAGATCTCTCAGCAGCAGTGATTGAAAACCTCAGCTACCTGTTACTCTTTCACACTACTCAACAGACAAATTCAATCAGAAATACTAGTACTAGTACTGCATGTGTTATTTCTTAAGTGGCCCAAAGAGTCAGAAGTATGCACATCACAATCAACGGTGTTTTGTACAGCACTTAGCACAGTTCTGGCACATGGTGAGCACCCTATAAATGTCAAATTTATTATTTTCAAATTTGTAGTTAGTAGTAAGTCTGACTTCACCTCCACAGAATTCCCATGTATAGTCTCAGCCAAGATGAGCTGCCTGCCCCCGGGCCGCCCGGCTACCAGCAGAGCGCGAGGGCAGGAGTCGCGTCCAGACGGTCTGACGGCAGGTCTCACGGCAACCACTGAGCTTTCACTTCCCCAGTGCGGCCACGCAACCAACGTAACGAAGGAAAGGAATATTCCATCCCTGAGACGCCGTGATAATGAAACAGCACGGGCAGAGAGGCCAGTGGTCTGCCATGAGACGAGACTTAAAGAGCCTCTGTGTGCGTGCATGCGTGCGTGTTGGTGGTGGTAGTGGAGGGGGGTAAATACCTTAGACGTATGCCAGAGAAACCTTCATCTGCTGTCGGTCACTAAGCTACAGCTCTGAACACACAACAAAACAGAGAGGGAGATTACTGAGAAACAGAGCATCCGCATCACCTATAAACGGGTGCTCAACCAAGAGATTGGAATCTAACTGCATTCTCCATGCCAGCTGCCAACGGTCACGCCCACTCCACCCTGCCAGGGCTCTCGGCAGAGAAGGTCTGGCTGCTGTGTCCCTTCCCCATCTCCACTCAGCAGTCACACTCCTCGTTCTCTCTCTCATGACTGGGGAGGCTCCCCACTTTGGAAAATGCAGCACTCAAACAGGAAGACAGAGGCGGACGCATGACAAAATAAGGGGCCGTAGCTTCAAAAACATCAGTGTCAGGAAGCACACAGACTGAACAACGGTTCTGTGTCAAGCTAAAAAGACAACTTAACGTGACACATGACCTGGGACTTTCTTTTACATAAAGAACATTATAAGGACAACTGGCAAGTACGAACAGGAACTACAGATTAGCTAACAGCATCCTATCAAATGCTCATTTCTGATTTTTGATCCTTTAACTGTGGGTCATGTAAGAAAGTGTCCTTGCTTTTAGGAAATACACTGAAGTAGGGGTGACTGCAAATTTACTCTCAGGCACTTCAAAAAAATATGTCAAGTGGATACAAAGACGTGTGTGTGCCTACATACGACAGAAAACAAGCGAGAAGGATAAAGCAAGTGTTAACATTTGAAAACGGGGGTGAAAGATACACGGGAACTCTTGCAACTCTTCTGTGAGTCTGAAATGATGTCACAAAGTTCAAAGAAAAATAAAAGCTGGCTATCATATCCATAAATTCAGCCAATGCTACCGGTATATTCAATGTAAGAAATTCTAGATTTGTCACCCAGTGTGGGAAATCAATTACACGCCCGGGGGAGTGGTAAGAGAGAAAAACACACAACCACCCCCCACGGCCAGGAGGCCGTACACACCAGAAGCCCGCCTCTCCCCTGTACATTAGTCCAGGAGGGGCCCATTAAATCCGCTTTCACGACAGTGCTGCACATCCAGCTTTGCTCTGCTGTCCTGTCACTCAGCGACAGGTCAGACAAGTACAAAGAGACAACCCAGTCTCTGTGGACAACCCAATAAAGACTGAGACACCTTCCACTGTGTCTAAAGGTCACTTGTGGAGCAAGCGAACATATTTTGCTGCTCAAATGTTACCTGTTCAGCAATTCCCAAACAAGAGATTGGGGACAGCAGGGCAAATGAAGTGGCACAGTGGAGTCAGGCAGCAGCTGGAGTCCTAGCACAATGACCAAAGACCAAGAGATTGTAAACAAGGAAAGTGACCAGCATCTCAGGACATGCCCCTCCAAAGCACGGGGCACCTGTTCCCTATGGGAACCAGACTGCAGGGAACCCCCTTCAGCCTCAGCTTCTTCCCCCTGGGCCTGGGAGATGCTTCAGAAGCTACAAAACCAACACGTTCCCAGGGAGCAGAAGGGACCGACCCTACACGCAGAGCTGGAGAGAGAAAGTCAGGATGTGCAAGGGAGGACTCTTGCATCCTGAGGAAAACAGATCACAGATTGTATAGAAACAAGGATGCTCTGACTCTCTAGGTCAGTGTTCGCACTCACTCACCACCAGTAACAAAAGGTGGAGAAACACACACATTTTTATACCATTCTCATCATTGCACTTCATCATGGGCCAGAAAAAGTCTCTCCCAATAACGTCCATTCATTACAATTCAGAGATTATCTGTTTAAAAGATAACTGGCAACCCAGGCATGTGCCCTGAGTGGAATCGAACTGGTAATCTTTCATTTTGAGGAATGACACCCAACCGAGCCACACCGCTCAGGGCAATGGCAAATAGCTTCAAAAAAGAAATTAAACCAACTATTTTTAAAAAGTAGTTTCAAAATAAATGAAATTTGGCACCCACATAAGAAAGAATATTTAAAGGAAAAACTCATTTAAAATTTTCTGTGCATAATCTCTGAAAAGGAACAGAGGAAGGGAGGAAGGCCTTCTCAGAAGGTTTCTGCCCACATGGTGAGGAGTCCCAACTATTTAGCAAAACCCTGTTCAGAGTAATCCAAGACTAAGGTACCTTTTTTCTTTCCCTATTTACCAACATTTCCAAGTTTTAAAACGAAAGACAAATTTAGTTATGGGATGCCTGAAAACACAGAAGCTGATCGAGTCAGTAATCTGTCCTATTTATTTACTCAGAGCTGCTTTTTAAAGAGCTGGATCTGAGAATGAATTCAACTACTAGCATTCAATTATGATCGAATATGTAAACTAACATCTACCAAATGCATAAAAATAAACCCCAGCAAATACTAGGAGGCAAAGTCCCATTTTAATTTCTTGGCATTTCAAAGTAATTGATAAATTCAAGACAGACAGGACTAGAGTTCAGAACTTTCAAATCTGAATTGCCTTCTGTCCCACTACCAAAGTGACAACTCCCCAAGGAACACACGAGCTTCGGCATCCGCAGTGAGTGACCGCAGAGACGACAAGGTTGTCAGGACGCGGGGTGAAGCGAGGAAGGCAGGTCAGCCTAGACACGTCTGCTTCATCCTGGCAGCGTATCCAGAGCCTACCGGGGCTGACCTAAGTATACACATACCTGAGCGGCACCTTCCCCCAAACTTTCCAGTCTCGTCTTTCCGCCAATTCCATTACCGACGCCTTGAGGGTAACTGTTTATTTTCAGGATTTAATTTTCTTTTTATTTAAAAAGGCCAGGCACACAGTAGGCCTTTTGACTCTCATTGAGAGAGTGGTGGTCCTTTTTACTATAGGTTCTGTCCCCTAAACCACAGGTGGCAAACACAAGGCCCGCAGACCGAATGCGGCCCTCCACCTTGTTTCTACCCGGGGGCAGCATTGCGCTCTCACTTAACTGCTAAGGAGCAGCTACATTCACACAGTCCTAAAGTTACATTCGGCCCTCTGCAGGCAACGGCGAGGCGGACACCCCTGCCCTAAACCATTCGCTTGGCCCAACTAACACCATTAGTGTGCTGACTGCTTTGTAAGTGCCACGCACGGTTTTATGCACATTTTAATCTGCATCTAATAGCACTCTGAGACGAGTATTTTTAACGGTCTTCCAGGACACTGGGGCACAGAGTTTAAATAACTGCTCAAGATCACAGAGCTTCTGAGTTTTGGAACGAACACTCGAATACAGGCCATTTCTGCCCCAGGCCTCTCCCCGCAGGGAAGAAAACTACTTTGTAGATTTGCTCCAACGTTCTCCTCAGCCCACCCGCCCGTCCACCTATCCACAGCTCCTGTGTCTCTCCCAACGACCCTATGCGTTAAACAGGAAAAACACAGGAAAGAGAGTCAAGTAGGTATAAACTAAGCTGCTTCTAGAACCCTGGTCTTCTGCCCTCCCTTTACAGCACTTCTCACACCACACCACCCTGATTTTGAGGCGGCAGATCCTAAAATTAGGCTCTAGAAATTATCTGGAGCTGTGCTCTCTACATGAAATTGGGAACTTTATATCAAGATATTCTTTTCACACATGGTTCACTCTCCCAAAAATTCTAACATAAGCATTAAAGGGATATAAACCTTTAACCAAAAACTCCGGCACGGGATCACGCTGAGATGTGGAGGCATTATATGGGTTAAAAAAGTGGAAAACACCCGTTACTGAGGCTTCCAGCTGAGACAGTGAAGCAGCCATTCCACTTACCCATCAGGCTGCTGCTGTGGACACAAATCGGAGCCCCCGTCTGCGTCCGCTGAGCCCTCAGGACAGCCGCCTAATCCACACTTCGGCCAGCAACCCACCCAAGTCAGTGACTTCCTTTCGGAAGAATAACTCCCAAAACCACTAGCAACGAGTAAACTGGACTATCAGTGAGTGTTCGTCAATCCTTCCAGTACATCCAGAAGTCAAGTATCCGGCAAACGTCCTTCCTGTGCCCCTCACATCTCCCACAAGAGGAAGAGAGCCCTGAACCTCCTTTTTCGACCAGGTGACCTTGGGCAAACAGCACGCTCTCTCTGGGCCTTGCTTTCTATATTTTTTTAGCCTCACCAGAGGGCATTTTTTCATTGCTTTTAGAGAGAGAGAAACACTGATCCCAGAGAGAAGCTTCGATTGGTTGCCTCCTGTAAAC